>WURS02001180.1:0-12813 GCA_011762765.2 Rhinocypha anisoptera
ATAGTAAGTTGTTACCTTGTAGGAAATAACGGGGTGCAGAGGATTTATCAATTTGGGTGGAAGCTAATGGAAACACCGGGGGTGGGGTGTAGGGGTGGGTTGGGGGGGGTAGGGGGAGGGAGGGAGTCTCAGCCAACTTGGAGGGGAGAATGTACTCCAAATAATAAAAATAATGTGCCTTTCTTCCTGCGGTCCGTAGCGGGAAGGCTGTACAATCTGGAATTCGAACCTTGAGATTGCTGGACGCGAGGGTCCTGGAATATTCCGAACCAGTTTTCGTGAGGTTGTTTCCTACCCCTCCTCGTTGATTTTTTTGCGGATGTGCCATTGGGTGCCCCACGCCTCCCAATGGGATCACATGTGTGGCGTCACAGGGTTCTCCAAGAACTGGATTGCCAAGATTTTACACAACGCTTACGTACTAGACTAGAATTGAACCCTAGGGAAACACGCCGTACTTATATGCGTAGTACTATAAGTATTTATAAACGCCATACTTATATACTTAGTACTATAAGTACGGCGTTTTATATAAGTGCATAAGTATAAGCTTTTAAACACACTCAAACGATAAAAAGTAGAACATTAGGATAGGAATGTTTGCACATAGAAGAACGAAGGCAATATGAGATGAAGAATACGGATTAGGATAAAGGTTTTTCTCTCTGGAATCGGTACTTCCTAACTACTTTTGGTACCCGGCCTTTTGCGTGGTCCTCTCTCTTTCCAAATTGTATATTATTAATCGTGTAAAAGTATTTACACATCATTCAAACGTTGGAAATTAAAAAAAAATGTAAACAACTAGAAGACAATGACAAAAAATCTTAAT
Source organism: Rhinocypha anisoptera (assembly GCA_011762765.2). Classification (NCBI taxonomy): domain Eukaryota; kingdom Metazoa; phylum Arthropoda; class Insecta; order Odonata; family Chlorocyphidae; genus Rhinocypha; species Rhinocypha anisoptera. The sequence goes on from WURS02001180.1 coordinate 833, forward strand.
TTTTTTCAAGGGAGATAGAAGGGATACATATAATGAATCCCATATAATGCCTAGACTTATATATGCGTGTGTGTATACATATATATATATATATTCAGACAGAACCCTCCCCTTGAGAGTTCGACTCATGACTCTCTCTTTTCCTCAAATCATCCAATCTGCACTCTTCTTCTCCCTCCACTCACCTGATCTCTATTTTACAGTCTTCATCAATTTTTCATTCCTCACAGAGCCCATTTCTGTGACCATTTTTAATGATTTCCATCAATATTCTGTCCTCCTCCGTGCGCTCTCATCCCTTACTGGAAACATCACTCCGAATAATCCTCGCCATCTTTCACCGTGTCTACATTTCCAACGCCTTAAATCTCCTTCTGTCCACTTTTCTTCTTTGTTGCTGATCCAAACAAAAACACATTCCAATCATTTCATCAACCTTTTCCTCAAATCCTTGTCTATCCTGCTTGTCAACAATCAAATTCCGTCTATGCAGTTCCCAATCTTTCTCTAATACCTCTGTCACGTCAGCTTCGATCACTTTACACCGCGCTGTAACCTCTCTACTTGTTCAATGTCCTTTCTATCCAACCCTAATTTTTCCTCTCCTCATATTCTAATTGTCTTGATTCTTCCTTTGTTCACCTTCATTCTTTCATCTTTTACAGCCTTTGTCAATCTTGTCCACTAGCTTTTGTAATGACTCAAAATCTTCGCCAGTTATTAGCGTGTCTTGTGCAAATTTAATACATTTTATCAGAATTTATGGCTTAGTGTGATGTGATATATATATATATATATATATCCTCATCTATTAATAATCGGGCCGCGCGTTGATTGTCCCTTGTGGTTTGGACACAAAATCACGCATTGAATCATACGCATATCTAACCGATGTTCATTTTCAGAATAAATTAAATGCTCCGAATATTGACGAGATATATTTTTCACTCAAGATAATTGGGTGTAGTTGCCATGACTCGCGCTGAAAGTGAGTTCGTGACTTATTTATCTGATCGAATGTGCTGATTAATTGAAATGTATTTCACCTCTAGGATTTCATCTCGTTTGAGTTTTCTTTCCATTATTTCCCACAGTCCCTTAGTCCCCGTTATAAGTGTTTAGTTAAAAAAAAGCCAACACTTTTAAGCCCTTTTAAATGATATGCATGATGTAAGAGTTATATTGTACGGTATATGATAGAGTAAGAGATATATGGTACTGTGAAACATAAGTCACTTCACATTTTCTTGGGTTAGAAGCATGAACAAGTAATAGCAGGTGGTTCTTCGTGCTAATGAAGACTGTTCGCCGCACGCTTAAAAAATTCATTGTTCTTCCTTTTGATTGAAATCTCTTCGTAGCTTCCATTTTATACCTACAAGATTTTAATGGAGACTTGGCCAAATCCTTAAAATTCGTAGTTTTTCTATTTGATTGAGGTCTCTTCCCGGCTTCAAGTTTTTACCAACAAGATTCATGCATGACGGAAAAATATTTTTCGATCGTGGATGGTCATGACTTCTTCCATAAGCCCGCAGCATCTGGGATAGGAAAGTACATATTCGTTCCGTTTAAAAAAAAAGAAAGTCGCACATGGGATGAGAGTGGGCGGTGGGCCGATCAACGATGGTTCAATCCCAATGCGTCTTCCCAGAGAGGGAGAGAGAGAGAGAGAGAGAGGAGAGACCCACTCGTTTCCGACTAATTTGCAGACTAGAGCATTAGACGCGTCCTTTCTTCCATTGATTTACGTCCGTGATTCGCGCGCGTGCTGCAATGGGGGAGGGGAGGGGGGTGTCCGTGCCAATCCATCTCCCTTCCTCCCCCCCCCCCCCCCCCCCCCAATCAGTACTAAGCATTGATTCTCCTTACAGACCATATGAGTTGGGAAGTGACAAGGTATAGAGACACTGGCTGGTGATGGGATTAAATGTAGATTTGATACAAACCACTTTCCAGATTGGCAAGGTTATGACAACTTTTTGCACATTTCTATTAAATTCATATAATGAGAGTAAAAATATTAATTACCATTCTTTACAGGACAAGCCCAATAGTTATCAAAATAATCAGCTACCATATTTCATCCAGTGAATTCGACTGAAGGCCAAAGCCAATTATGACCATAATGAACTTATAGAAATTTGTGACTTTATAACATCTTTATTATGATTATTTTCCAAAATAACCACCCGAGGAAGACTTAACAACTGCATCAGCATGACTAAAGGGCATAATGTGAAGCATAAGGAGCCATCCAGGTGAAGTCTTCGTGGGTTTTCCACCGGGTTCAGGGGTTTCAGCTGCCGACGTTTCAATGTCTAACTCCGCCATGGTCCTCAGGGCGTTGATGCTACATTATCACTTTTGCCTTCCTTACACAAGGTACGCTTGGACTCAAGGTCACTTCTGATTGGCGTACCTTCCATCACAGTCGTGAAGTTCTATCTAAATCTAAAAGAGAAACTGAAAGGCCGTCTCATCCGAGTGAAGGATCATATGGAACTCGGGGAGTTTATGGCATCCAATGCGAGTGCAGGGGAAGCATATACACTGGGGAAACGGGACGGACAAGAGAGAAACCAGAATCGAGGAACACAAGAGATTCCTCAGACTCAGCCATCCCAAAAAATCGGCCATTGCAGAGCACAGCATCACCCGGGACCATCAGATTCTCTTTGACGAAGCTATAGAAATCAGACTGAAAAGAAAAGACTCCAACCCTGACAGAGCATACACCCTCAGCCAATCATGGAAGCCAGTGCTCAATAAAACAATGAGAGGGAGGAGAAGGAGATAAAACCTGAGCAACGGCCAATCAGAAGTGACCGGAACATTAGCAGACTATATAAGGAAGGCAAAAGTGATGGCATGGCATCAACGCCCCGAGGACGACGGAGGTGGAGTTGGCCATCGAAACGTCGGCAGCTGAAACCCCTAAACCCGGTGAAAAACCCACAAAGACTTCACCAGAATCATGCGACAGGAAAACACCAAATTTTACATAAGAAGCCATGTTTTCCCTCTCGATGAAGTCATTAAAAACTAAAACAACGTAAAATCTCACCTCGTCAAAATATAACGATCGAACGGAAAGAAAGAAGCCATCACGGGCAATGCAGCAAATGCACTGTTGCTGCTTTCGACTGGAAGGGTCTCCCTTGCATTCGCCTCCATGACCGTTGCGCAGTATGCAAGCTGCAAGGACGACACCACAGACGCAAAACGCTTGGCGATGGTCGGCGGGCAAGCCTTCAGTGGGTTGAGTGCTGCTGTAACTATGCGCGGCAGGTTCAGAGACTGGAGAAACTGCAGGTCTGCGTGGGGGAAAAGAGAAAAATATGCTTCGGAATACTGCAGTGGTGGTTTTGTTTATAGGGTGTGTCGATTGTCATGTTTGCACCTCTTCAAAACAATAATGAAAAACGTTTTGAAATTCACATTAAAAATGCCATAGGCAGAACATTTAGGTAGTAAAAAACAATATGAATTTTAAAAAACCCATATAATCAAATTTTAAAATAAATAAATAACAGAAAAACTTAACAGACAGTACAAATGAAAATGGGGGATTAAAAGAGTTATCACCCTCGATAGCACCAAGGATGATCCCATGGCAATGCTAGCATTGAATTAAAAATAAATATAGCAAAAGGATTGGTATATTTCGATACATAAAAAAAACCTAGATTATGTTTAAAAATCCTGTCTCTTTTAAAAAACACTAACAGAACTGGTCAAGTCTCTCAGGGTCATCTCCAAGGATATATCTCAGGCTACCCCTGATTCTATCCCTTTCACACCAACCGCAATCAGAAAAATGTCAGTGATTATATTTAAAAAGCAATAATCATGAATTTACGTAATTTGAAAATCTTAGTGTCAATTACAGTGGAACCTGGTTAGTACGTTTTCTTCCTTAGTTGGTAGATTTTTCTCAATCCCGGTACCATCAGGACGTACAGTAGAAGTCTGCTATAGCGAGTATGGCTTATAACGAGAGTATCGCTATCGTGAGTGATCGTTTTGCGTTGGTTGGTCCACGTGTTAAAACATAGGGTGTTCCGCCGCTTATTACGAGTGGTCATACCTGCACCATCACTAGAGCGAGTAGATTTTGGGTTGGTGTTGGTGTTGCATAACTCACAGGATTCAAACACTCCTTACACTGTCATGCCTACCGAATCTACATTGTAAGCTGGCTTTACGAGAGACTTCGCGGTGCTTTTACGAGAGGAGACTGTGATTTTATGCAACAGACTTTTCTGGGGAATGACTGAACAACTTATCTTGGAATCTGTGCTCCTGGCTGTCATTTCCTGGTGCTATTTCATCCTTATGGCCCATCAGTCAGAATAAAAGAACATGAAGCGGTGAGCTAGACTTGTAGGCAATGCAGGAAAAGGTATTAGTTGAAGGTCACAAGGGGAGGGAGAGTCTGCCAAGCAACAGGAGGTCCCCTTTTCAGGACCCTTTTTCATCAACAAGCAAGAGAGGGGATTAGTTGAAAGGGGGGGGGCGCAAACAAACAAAGGGGAATATACTTTTCACCAGGTGTCTAACTCACAGTGAAGGAGATCCCATTGGGTGGTCGCATTTGTTTGTGATGACCTTAGCAGGAACGCCAATCTCTCGACCCTGCTCTTATTTATGGAATCGTAATTGTTAACCGTAGGTCATACCTTATCTATGATTGTTTATGATACGATGCCAAAGATACTACAGATGCATGACGTATGTTAGTTACGAGTGCGTGAGTTTTTGTGACAATATTTTAAAATATTTTTAATGAAACAATCTATTTTCAATGGATTTACAGATAGATTGATACAACTACTTCATGGCTCATTTTCGCCCACTTTTGGTGCCATTATAAATGCCGAAAGAGGTGAATTTAAATGACCGTCGGCTATAGCGAGTGTGCGTTATAACAAGAGATTTTTCGTCATTTATCAGCTCTCGTTATAGCGGACTTCTACTGTATTACAGGTAAAATTGTTTGGTTAGTACGTTTTAAATGCTAGAGCTTCCCTGGTTAGTATGTACAAAATTTTCCGTGACGCAACCCAGATATTCCTTTTCGGCATCTAAAAAGTTGACTAAACAGCCGAAACTAGCAAGTTTATTTATTAAAATCAATCAAAGCAATGCTGAGTTTGACCACTCGGTGGAGAACACACAAAACCTTCACAAATACCATGAGACGGGAAATCATTTATTCCTTCTCGAGAGGAAATATCTCGCTGTTGTGAAATTTCGTAATAGGGGACTTTCTTAAATGGAGGTTATCTGGTGTTAATTCCCAACCGACCCAGAACCTTTCCACGAATAAAAAGGCCTCTTCAATCAGCCACGTAAATTTTTAAATCATTCCATTTTCAATTTCAATTGGCCATTACAAACTGTGAAAAATAATAAAAAGTTCAAATCTTGCATCCTTGAAAAGAAAATTCTTACAAGGAACATTCTCAAAACTTAATGATTTTAAAAATCATATAAAAATGGATTACATATTGCATCATGAACGTTTGAGTTACAGGTTTTAAAGCATAATAAGAATAAGTTAACACACATGGTTTGCCTGACTAATACATATTATTTTCTTAGGTTTAAAAACCCTAGCAATGAAAGTAAAATGTTTCTGTCAAAATTTCCAATCACCTCAGTTTTGTTATAAAATTGCTTCACCACATAATATATCTTTATAACAAGGACGTACATACCTTGACTAGTTTTGGAGAGGCAGGTATGTCTGAATGCTATGACGTAGAACATGGAGTGGCAGGCAGCATTGAAAACCGAATGATTTCGATTCTTGCATTCCCTGGTCAGCGCCCCGTTCTCTGTGTATTCTTGACGTCCGATATATGAATGTATCCAACGGCTAATGTCATACAAAGAGCTCTTTACAACACTGGAAAAACAAAAACGTAAGGAAAAATGTTTAAAAGTAGTCATTTACGTAAATCACTAGTATGGAAAATATTCTGCAAGAGCATTGCTATATCTGACTGGAGGCGGTTACAGTCATAAGCCATTCAAAAGAAGTTATGGAAATTGATCACCATTATCCAATAAAATGCAGTTGTAAACCAATTCATGCTGAACGACCGATGCATATCGGGCATCCCTCGAGCACGGAGACGACCTTTATTTTGGTCACTTTTGCTCTGTTTTGTCACTCACATTCGCATGCAGGGACTGTACATCACCAATTTAGGGCTCCGGCACAAAAGAATTAGAAAATTAAAGCATGAAAGTTCACTTTCATTTATTTAGGGGTCAACCGGGATTCAAGGCCACCTGTCATGGTGCATGATATATATGTCACATGATCTCGTTGGAACATCCCATAAATGGTGAGATCATGCACGTAAAAATTAGAACATTATCTTATTTTTTTCTCAGTACATATGCATGAGGTTTTGAATGAAACATCAGCCATGTTAGTTACGTGAAATAGGAATATACTGCCTTGAAACTTTAAAAAATCGCTATGACATTACTCGGAGCATATTATTGCAACAAAAAGGTTTATAAATGTATTAAAAGAGATTTGTTTAGAAATGTTGTGCGTGTAATTATTTAATCGAACCCTGACTGACAATTAGCAAGAAATATGGTGGATGAAAGTACATACTTAGTAAGTTATTCAAGTGGTGGTATTAATGCTTTAGTGCCGGCAAACGATATATTGGCCGTTCAGAATCATCCCCCCAGTACGAACGACCATTTTTTTGGTCACTCAAGAACTATCCCCTCTCTGCGAATGACAAAGATATTGGTCAATGTGCCTTAGCCAGATGCGAACCATCGCACGTATATTTTCTTCCCATTTCAACCCAACTTTACGGACATCGAACCCTTCCCTCAGCTCCTGGGCAGTGGTCAATTCGCCCTCGGGTGGTCTGACTGCCCCTTTCTTGGAATTTGTCCTCGGTCAATTTTTTGTCCAGTGTATTATTTAAAACAACAAAACAAGGGGAGGTAGAACCAGTCTCACTGGTCAACTTAGAAAATAAACGAGATTATCTTGGGAGGACTTGGTACGCATAGGTCATTGTGAACTATTAAATTATGATGGAAGAGAAATTACAACACAGCAATTCCACATAAAAAACTTTATTCCGGGACCACGGTTTTGCAGTGATGCCGCATCACCACCTTGATGATGCTTCACCATGATGGAACCATGACCGAGGAATAAAGTTTTTTATGTGGAATTGCTGTGTTGTAATTTCTCTTCCTAAGATGGAGAAATTCCACGGCCCTGAAACAGTTTCCTTGATTAAATTATATCCAAGTTACATTCGTAAGTTGTGTTCTTATGTTCCATGTGAACCGTGGTTTAGGAAAAGTTAGCCATACTTAACATTAGCAATGTCCGGGCCACATGGCACACACCACCACTCACCTGACAGGCAACAGCTTGGAGCGAGCCAGGAAGGAGGCGAGATAGCTCAGGGCGGCAACCCTCTCGACCGGAGGTGCATTTGGACTGCTTGCCCTTCCCCACAGGAGGGACACGAATGCATTCGCGAGCTTCAACCACGACTGGCCTTTTCCACATTCCCTGCCATCTAATGAAGAGAAATATCACTTTAAAAATTTTGACTTTGCACAGTTATCCACATCTTGCTCCCCCAAGAGTAAATAACAGGAGACGGAATTCCTGGGGTGTGTGCATCACCTTGTATCCCACCAGCAACAAAGTAAAACAATATGAACTGCACGTGATGTGAGCCGTGGGTGGGCAGAACGAGACGAGAGAAGGTTACTTTCAAATCTTCAAATAGGATTCTGCATTTTGGCCAATCAATTTCCTGCAAGAGAGAATACGTGTATTAAGGCCCTGATATATGGCAACTGATTGGGAAAAATGTTATCTGCATATGATTCACTTTTACACCGTATATATATTCACAGAATTTCAAATGAAAAGAAAGTAACTAATGCAACAGGAAAATATTTATCCTGGTTGGTACGTAGGCGTTTCAAGCCAATTTAAATTTGACTGCTGACAAGCAAAAATTTTGGGCAAGATATTTCTTCCACTTGGCTCCATGTTTATACGTCTAGGTAAGTCCAACTATTATAAAATATAGCCAGTGTAACCAAAATGGTACCTGTAATACTGTCAACTCAAACTAAAGATTTGCAATTCTTACAAAACCAAAAAAGGGTTTGGCATTAACTTCTTCTAATTGTAGAGGAATACATTTGAAACAAAAAGTCATTACATAAAAAGTTAATTCATTTATTTTAAGATTAAACTAATGAAAAGTTAAATTGAATTACTGATGATGCTCACATGGGTAGAGCCGATCAACCAAATATATTCATTCGCACATTCCAATACAGTGATGCTTTGCTTGTACACATGTTGTATACTACATCATTGATAATTATAATTTTTTTAAAGAATTATCAGTTCAATTTTTTAAACTTTTTATTTATTATTCGAATATCATCTCATATAGCACATTTATTATAAGGAATAATCTTGGCCCTATTCTCATTAAGTACGTTCCAGTAATTTTTTATTTATTATTTATTCTGAAATAATACACAATAAGAGAGATTCCACAAGGGTATCAACAAATCCAATATCATCACTAACCTTATCCTCTACCCCAGATGGTAACTGCTCGGTGACCAACATTCCACTCTGGTCGTTTGATCCAGCAGGGAGAATCTCCTCCAAACTTTCCACACAAAAACTGTGATAAAAATAAAACAGAAACCACTGTTGTACTAAAAAATTATGGATACCAGAGGATAAACTTTATTCACAGGAAAGGTGCCAATCAATGTCAAATAATTGAAAGAAATGGGGTATGTGAAATGCTGTTCTCGAAATATTTACATCGGATATCAAACCGATAAAATGCCTTTAGTGCAGCTGGATAATATGACTGCAGTAACTGCACGTGCTGCAAGATTTACCGGAAAGAGATGCATAACAAGAGGCTGTGCATAATGATGATTTCAACGACCAATAAATTTGTAAGGAATATGTACGTTTACGCAAACCCTTAACTTGAGCACAGAACTTTTACTTAAGGATAAGTGTTCAAGTTGTGAAAAAAAAAGGCACCTCAAGGGGAGGGGGGGGGAGAAGAAATAAATATTTGAAAAAAAATTTCCCTCTCAGTCTGCACAAAACTGCACTATTTAGACCCACGGAATACACCAGGACATGGCTAGCGAGTAAATGTTGTAGGTATCGTCTCAATTACCTCCGATGATTATACTGTACAACATTTAGATATTTAAGCAGGGATCCAAAAAGTAAACTACGCTTACCATTTAGTGTCCTCATCTCCTTCAATACTCCTTTTCCGGACACACACAGAGTTAACGTAAGCTAAGAACCTCATCATTTTGCGATCCAAGACATTGGCCAGTGGGTGTCTCATCCCTGAAATGACGACAGAATTAACTTTGCTCATTCCAATTCATATTAAAATTTGCAACTAGTGGAATGTCATTAATATTGGCAATAAAATAAGCATGCGAACACACAATGTTGTTGTGCCACAATGGAAAGGCAGAAAAGGTTGTAAACAAATCTAAACTAGGATTAAACAAATCTAAACTAGGATCGAGCATGAACGTCAATAGCGTGCAAATGACCTGTTCCCCCCACTCTCTTGACCAAAGGGCCACCCATCCACGAGGTGACGGTGCTCGTGGCATCCGAAGCATTGAAGGGCGCCTCGGTAACGTCCTCCTCGCAGTCTTCCTCCTCTTCCATTGCTTCAATTTCGTCAGAAGGGGAATTCACATCCAGCAATATCATCCTGGAAATAAATAATCAACTCTCAGCACAAACAAATGATTTAACAGGAGTGTCATCAAAAACGCTGAATAAATTTTCGTGTACCCGACAAAATCATTTTCCATTAAATGTGAATCACGTATTACACCTTAAAATTATCGGAGACACTCACTTTGCAATTATTATGCTCATCAGTTCAGACTGTAGACTCGGCTGATATCTAATTAACGCCAGAAGGTTGCCGAGGTAAAGTTCCTGTTCACGAGCTGGACGACGTACATATGGGTACTGCAGCTTACACTGCTCAATTAATATTTCACTGGACCTGAGAAAAGGAAAGAGTGTCATTAAATGCATACATAGAATTTACATTGCAGACAGTTAAAGTGGCAACCAACCATGGAAGACAATGATTGAGGCATGTGCTCTCATATTGAGACAGAGAACTTATTATATATATGTCAAATTACAGATTTAAGGTGAAAAACTAACATTTGCTCTAAAAATTCTGTATATTCCTTGAAGAATACTCATATGATGAATTTCATAGAATAGCCATTAATTATCAAAATAAAAAAAAACACTTGCTTTAACTCCACAGAATGTAATTACAAACTCTACCAGTTTCAACATTCACAGGCCATTTTCAACAGGCAAAAAAAAAAATTTTTTAACCTCTTGAAAGTGATCTGTGATTGTTGAAACTGGAAGTTAAAAAAAAAATTCAGTGGAATTAAACCAACCAAGTGTTTTTTTATCTCGTTCATGTCAACATTCCACAAGGTAACCTTGCCCGAAATGGACATATTAATTACCTTAGGAGGAGGACTTTATAGTTTTTCAAAATGGGAGAACACACTAGGTAAGTAATCATACAGAACAAATGGATGCAAGTTGGTGTTGATATTGTAATTATCCTTGTACCGGAGATCCAAATAAAGGGGGGGTAGGGAGCCTGCTTTAAATAAATCAAAGAGTGGAAGCACTTACAACGGAATCACTCTCAAAACATCTCGCAGGACCTTGTGTACATTGGCTGACACATTTCTTTCGTGAGTCGTAGGAACTGGATCGTCCTCCCCTGCCATTGGATCCACTGGAACAACAAACGAATCTCTAATACATTCCATGAAAGTGGACAGAGTATAGCAAAAAGATGAGGGCATGTGGAAATGAGGTTAATTAGTGGGAGCAGGAAATTACTACACCAACAACCGACTGTGAAATTTTTACTGTAGGAGAGGAGAGGCATTTTTGTCAGGGAGAAGAAGTCACAACATTCTCCAGTCATCCTATTACATATTAACTAAATCCAAAGCAGAAAACAGTAAACACCCACTCAAACATAGAGGCCAGAAAAAAGAGATGGTAACGACATCAATCATACAATCACATAATGATTACAAGGGTGTAATTGGCACATCTGATGTGACGCGTTGCACATGGCTTGATGAGATATGGACTGCAAAATGTGCTTCGACATACTTTCATGGATGATCATCGTATGTAGTGATACGTATAATTTACAAAGAAAACCTCCCTTCTGAGAAAAACAAAAGTCTTGGTCTCATTTGCATTCTACAACTATTAATACTATTATTGCTAAAGATTGTGAAAATGATTGGCTCCGGGAGAATGACAACAAATATGGTAAATCAGAAGAACGTGGGAGACTAGGCTACAAGCCATTAAAAATGTCACCCGTAAAAAAAGGACTTTAGTGTGCAAACACAAGTGCTTACTCAAACATAAGTTCAAGTGTCAAAATGTGTGTGGAACCCAAGTTCAATTTGAAGTAAATTGAATGCAACTATTTTTAAAATGATGTCACAAGCATAAAAATTTGTCGGAGAGCCAAAAAAATAATATTAAAAAGTAATACTAATAAAATTAATAATTTCAAAAAAATTGAGAACAAAAAATTTAATCTGCATTTTCAAGTTGAAATTTTTTTAAAGTAATGTTTTAAAATATTTTTTCAGTTGTGTAAAGACATAACAACATAAATAAATTGTTTTACCTATCTTGTAAGTGTTTATTTCACTCTGTTCAGTTCATATTTTCTGCCCCATCAGTATGATTACTCAGCCTAAGTGTATAAAACAGTGTTCCCCAAGCTTTGTTGAGCCACCGTCCCCTTTGCTTTCATAAACCTATACCCAACACCCCCCCTCCCCCTCAAATTGTACCTTCCTTGTTT
>WURS02001191.1:0-12812 GCA_011762765.2 Rhinocypha anisoptera
AGAGGGATCGACCGTAGAAGTCTAGCAGACATCCCGTCAGGGCTCGAAGCAGTCGACAGACCAGGGAAATTCACTTGAATCTCCTTTCTCGTGATAGTTTTCCACAAGGGAACGAGCTGCTCAACTTCTCCCACCTCCACGGTGGGTAACTCTGATCGTCGGGTCAGGACTTCGTTCCAGAAAGGTACCATGGTCTCCCTCGGAACGGTCATTGATTCGTTCAAAGGTCGCGGGTTCTAGTCCCGCCCGAGGCATGGGCGTTATGTTTGTCCAATACGGTTTCTTCTACGATTTGAAGAGGTGGGAAATGACCGTAGCCGTCGAAGCACCCTATAAATAAAAATAGTATTACTCATTTCAATATCTACTCGTATAGTATTCCTTGATTATTACGACATGACTATACTGATTTTCTGCCATATGTTACATTTACTTTTCATAAGAAAAAAGTGACTCCACATTCAGTAGAACTATCATTTACGCTTGATTAATGAATGCATATGAGTAAGGTAGGAATATAGTAAAATCGATATTACTTTTCGGCACTATGCATTCCTTACTTGCATCCTTTCTTTTTTCTTTTGTAAGAATTTATGGTGGAATACTAATCTATAATTCCCGTTCGCAGTTTTCCTCCAGCATTTCATGTGAAAAGAAAAGGGAGATAGTAGTATAGAGATGTTTTAACTCGAAATTCAAATTTCCACATTTACTATGAACTCATAAAAACACAGGAATTTGAAAAAAAACCATTAATATCGATGAATTTATAATGTTGAAAAAAATTCGTTGCTTTATCTTCAAAATACGCCTAATACTCCTTCCTTCTGACTGCTGTCTTCCATTTTGGCCTATTCGGTGTCATTTCCCCTAAACCTGATGCCTTTCATCTTTTACGCCCTTCTCTTTTCGTCTAATATATTGACTAGTCCGTTGGTCTTCATCTAATTTTTCTTGTCAATTTCTTACAGGTTCATTTTTCCTTACGGTTTGCCCATTCTGTATGTATTTTCTAACCTGCCAAGGTCTCTTCATTGTCTTTTCCTCTCCTTCTTTTCTATACACGTCCTAGTTGCTCACACCTGCCTCAACTTACTCGTAGTTTAACCGTAGCGAGTGGTTGACCAGTTTACTTCCATTCCGCGTTCAAAAACTTCGTCGACCTCTGTTGAAAACTGCTTTTTTCACAATGAATGAAAACCCAGATTCGTTCTGCTTCACTGAATATTACCTTTGTTGTTTACGTTGAGCCCACGCCAGCTACAGGTGAGATGCCGCAACTACTGGTTGCCGGTGATCCTTTCAAAGCACTGGAGCTCGTTTTCCGAATGCTAGACTTCGTTTTATACCCTGAAAAAAGTTTCGTAAGAATAAAAATCCCGATTTATGGGAAAATTCTGATGGGAATCATTCCTGATGAGCTTTTGCCACGCCTATGAAATATGAAGCTGGGTTGTTATTTATTCTCACTCGATACAACGTGAAAACAATTGATGCTTGAAAGAAAAAGTCACCTACGGTTACTGCTTATGGTTGAAATTAAATACTGACTTTGATGAACATGTTACTCCATTACATAATGAACACCAATGATTTGTAAATTTAAAAATTTAAAATTCAATGGGCGATATTTATGCATAAACTTATTTTAAGCAAAGAAGCAGCACTATCCATATGGCAACACTGTATTCAATAGAGAAAGGGAGAAAAGACCGACAAGAAATAGGGAGGAACTAAATATTCCCCATTTTCAATCATATATCTTTGGCAAATCCTTTACGTGACTCCTGCACAATATAGAAATTCCTTCATGTGCAAATACTTTGTGAAAAAAACTTAGCACGGTTCAAATATAGTGTCACCAACTGGATTCGCTCCCATTCCAACGAAAAGGGACAAGGAGGAATAATCATATGAATAAATAATCGATTGTTTCCTTGTATCGCTTCTGTTCTGTTTCTTCCTGTTGTTTCTTCAACTGTTCTGGTGTTCCTTGATTGTTCTGTTATTTTGTAAATATACTGTATTATGGTAGGGCTTTTTATTTGGCGTCTATTCTGGTGTTTACTTTGGTGTTCCGCATATTTTCTCTATTTTAGTATTCTTCACATTTTGTGTATTATGGTGGGGCTTAGTATTTATCTGTAAACTTGTTTAACTGTTGACTAAGCTCAGAACCTCTGCATTTGTTTTATGTTCCATGGGAATGGTTTTTCCCCGAACAATAAGCGTTTATTTATTTACCTCACCCGTTTGTGATCAGAGCCAACATGAACAATTACAGTTTCAACAAACTATAAGTTAAGCAATATTATTTGTAAATAACTTATTACACATGGAATTAGTGCCTCTCTTACTCCTAAATTGTACTCACTATTGCGTTGTTCAGTAACCCATTTGAGTATCCCATGCTGCCTTCTTTGGATTTCTCTCAGCCACTCCCTCTTCTCTCCTTCTATTCCCATCCATTACTTAGTTTTCCTCTCTACACCTCAAACATGTTAGCTAATTAAGTATAGGGAATATTTTATGTGTTCCAAAATATGCCCCTTTGTCCTTATATTTAATATAATTATTCTACTTCCTGAAAAATTTCGTTTTTTTCGTCTTTTTTATGTTGACTTAATTTGCTTATATTATTATACTTTTGTACCGAAAGCGATCTTGCTTTATAAAATATTGACAGATTTCTTTTCACTGTTAATCTCCGGATTAATTTACTGTTGGGAACATTGACGTCTCTCGATGAAACTTATTCAGGAAATACAATATAGGTAGGCATACACGGTTTAAGATTATTAGTCGAAAAACTGATGCATACTGAACGGTTTGGTGATGAACCGTGGAAAAATCGGATAAAGCATTATTCTCAAGACGCTGGAAGCATTTGGTTTGAATGAAAACTTCAGAGGAATACTCAATCACCTGCAGGATAATCAAATCTCGCTTTCTCCAGTGTATGACAGAGGCGAAATTAAATGGGTCTAGGGCACTGACTGACTAGGATACAATCTCACTCCAGCAATATTCAATATACACCTGAAAGAGGCAATAAAAGAAGCAGAAACAATATGTTTTAATGGAATCGATGAATGGCGAAGAAATCAACATGGTCCATTTTGCAGGTGCATTCTCTGCCATGGAGAGAAGCGGAAGGATCTGTAAGCAAGGATTCTCCGAATTCAGTGGGTCAAGTACTTCGAAAATAAAATGCAAGGGTCAACAATAGGAGAGCTTAAATAATAATGTGTAAGAAATAAAGAGTATAGTGGCAGATATTGCACGAACAAGTGAGAAATTAGAACAGATAGAATATTTACCTTTCTCCGATATTAACATGTAATGTTAGAATATTCTTCGTCATCAAAAGAGAAAAACTTGAGTTAAACAGATGTTTACGATGAAGGGCCCGTGATCATAGAAAATACTTTTCCAAGCAAGTAAATAACGGTTGAAATGCTCATCTGGAGCCTTCAGTATATGGAGCATGAGCATAGACCATTTGGAAACAGGGGTCGACGACGAATTTACGAAGCCTACTTGTCCTATGAAGCTCGTAGGCTTACGAAACTTGCTGCTGGAGGCAATTTATAAAGATCAAATTGACAGATGTTTCCATGAACGAAGATTATAGAAGGGAAGAAGACAACATGACGGCCATACTGCAAAGAGGAAGGTGAAGGATAAGGGCACTCCTTTAAGCAAATTGGATTAGTGTGAAGTGCGATATAATGGGAAGAAAATTGAATTAAAGGTTTCACGACTTATGCGCAAAGAATGGAACACATTAAATATGTTCTGTGGAAGCTGGGCCACTTGAGGACAAAAAAATTCATCTAAAACACCAAAAACAGCGCCCAAAAGGGAAGGGCTACAAAAATTCGAATCCATACACGTACAATTACGCGCAGAGAAATATATGCCCATTATGCATACCTAACTTTTTCATACACAAGTAATACTATTAGGTAAAACAAGATAAAGGGACGTTGGACAGACAGCCTATAATGTAAATGAATAAAGCTCTGTGCTGAACTTTTTTGTTCAAGTGATACCCATAATATTTTAATTTGAAACTAGTGATTGTCCCCAGCATTTTTCACACTAATGGTGGTAATGGGTTCTACAACTTAACAGACTAAATTGCGAGTGATTCTTGAAATGCGATTGTCCGATGGGGGTAAGTACAGCGTACTCCATCGAGCAGCCTAACCTGCTTAGGCGACCGAACTGAAATGAGACAAGCATCGAGAAGTTTACATATTATGGATGTAGGAGGTTTTTTACATGATAATATATTGAAAATGAATACTTTTACGAGGTATTTTCTTCTCTTAGCTGATCTGAGCCATGGAAGTTGTGCAAGGTACGGTCCAATGTGAACATCCTGAGGAGGGCAAATATTAAACGTACGCAGAAGTTCATTATGCATTGCAGCTTTTTGATAAGCTCCCCAATTAAATCGTTTAGCATAATGTAGCGGTAGTCGAATGGCGGGAAGATAAGAGAAGTTGGGCGAATAATAACAAGAACAAAATTTGGCGAATAGTGATAGGAAAACTGTTTCTACATACTTTTAGCTGATAGTGAGTTAACTTCACTACTGTGGATACATAGGGTAAATAAAGGATTCCAAAGAGAAGTTTTATTAGCCAGTAAGGGTATGATAAAGGCATGCAGTAATCCGTTTTTCTTGTTAAAGTACTGATGATAGTGAGATTTATTACTATTAATTATTATTATTAATTAGTCGCTGGAACATGAATAATTGCGGTTCAATCCGGAAAACTGGCCGGAGATTAAAAATATTGAGAACAATTCTCAATGGAGGAGAGTCGGAAAGTATTTATTACGTTTGATAGCTTGCCCTTAATTCTTTTCGTTGACAATATTCTTTCATGGCAATATTATTACAAAAAGTGAGATCCCTTGAGTGTTGATGGCGGTAAGTCTTTCATTAAGTTAGCCTAGTGTGAAAATAGAGATTTATATTCTCGCTCCGCCATCTTCGGCGGGCATTGCATTTTAAAAATTCTTCTTCTCAATCCTGGTAGTTAATATTAGTAGTATTTTTGTAGGAATCTTAAGGCTGTTAAACTTATATACTTCATGATCAGCGGACCATAAATTTTTAACTTTCCAAGCCAATTTATGCGTTCTACCCTACGCAATTTTTGGGATTGAACAGTGCTTATCCATGCTGAAGGTTTCTAGTCTCTCGTACATAGTACCTCTTAGCTTAATATATTTTGTTTTAATAGTTTTAATAACTCTATGGCATGACATTTTAAATGGGCTTGAATGATCATCCCAACTTGGTTTTTAATTTTGCTGGTTTCTTGGAGGTATGCTTTAATTTTATTTCATGTTGCATTCATTCATACTTCCCACCCTTTATTCGGATGCCCACTGGCTCTCTCACACTGGTTCTCCTACTGCAAGGTAGATGGCGAGGAAGCAGCACTTCCTGCTTTTCGGAAGGAACTCATGAAGCTTCGCTTGATGCTTGACGACATCTATGATCCGTAGCTTTAACTAAGTGCCTAAAACTCCCAGTAGGGTACTTTTGAATTTGTTTTTCCATTCCAAAAATCAACACATTGTGCGTAGAGTTTTAATAAGTTGGACTGATTTTCACGGTTTGCTAAATTGTTGGCGTTGACAAGTAGATCGCGTGAAAATTCACGTTTAAACTGTTTGTGAATTAAGTCCTTAAGTCTCTTTGGTTGTGATTTATTATAAGTTCGATCTTAGTTTAAATAGAATCCAGTCTTTGTCGTAACTTATATTTTAATCCAATATTCTTTAGAAATAATCATTTAAGAATGTGGTTCACGTTTCCACCAAGGTTCTTTTTGAAGCTAGGACTTCCTACGGTTTTGTGGCCTCTTCCCGCAACTGTTAGTACATTACTGGAATTTCCTTCCTCCTCGGGATTAATAACTTCTCTTTTTTGTGTCATCTTGTGTCTCTTCTCTTCTGTGAATCAACACTTTCCTTGTAAATTTTCCCGCGCTCCAACTTCGCCTTCTAGAAACATACCGGAGGAGTATGTGTGATCTCCCATCACTTAAATGACATCCTAAATACCCTGCGGACGGTCAAATTTTCTACGTAGTCAATGGTTTTAATTTTTTTTCCCCCTAAATGTTCCCTGTTTGACAGAAGCATTTAAGCCTTATAATCCTTAGGATCACATTTTCAAGGTTAATCTCTAGCATTAGAAAATAAAATAGGCAGGAAAAATATAGACAACAATCCTGATGTTCACGAAGGCTTAATTGCATTGCAATACAATCCAAAGAAGCAAGAAGGGTAATTTAGTAAGTTTCCTTCACTCTGCCAATGAAAGGTGCAGGGTATTTAACTATAGGTATAAAATTTACCTCACTTACTTTCACTTTTTCTGTTTGAGGGAGTAATATTAAGAAATTATCCCTTTCTAAAATGTCACATCTTTTTATTAGTGGTCACCACAGTTTTTTTTGTCAGTTTCTAAAAATATAGCGAAGCGCGCACACACACACCTGATTACTTAAATGCAACAATATCGCAAATCATATTTGTTTGAAATCAATTGTAGGTAAGGTGACTTGCTGGAATATCTTCATCAGTGGTTCCCAAAGTGGGCGTTACAACCACCTTGTCTGAAACGGGGTCGTTTCTTCAGTCTAGGGGGGGTGGCGAAATGAAACAAGGAGGTTGACGGAAACTGGGTCCTGACGGAGCCTTTAGAGTAGCTCGGGGGGCGTTGGGTGGCGTTTTACGGAACCAGGGGGGGGACCAGCTTGAAAAGTTTGGGAAACACTGATCTATCCACATAATCTAAACACTAAGTTTAATTGCACAAAATACATTGTTGCAAACATTTTTTGGAATTGCATTTAGTGTGTCTATTTCGATTATATTTGTTCGGAGTGAAAATATAAATTACCTTGTTGCGTTTATAGAATCCGAAGGCGAAGCAACTTAGGGCTGTGGTGGTGACCCGAGTGGGCAATGTACGCACCTGAAATTTGTAATCCAGTGTCGTAATGATTCGTGTATGGCCTCACATTTGGTGTTCGGTTCCCAGACAGTCCGCGGGTGAATTGCTTAAGTTGTCAATGTGCTGAATACACTTCGCGACGTCATTTTGTGAAAATTTGAACATTTTCCGCCGTCACACAATTGAAAATGGTGTCCACGCGTGTTAATTATTTCGATGGCCTAGGTTTCGAGTAGGCAATCGAAAATGGCCAGAGTACACACCTTTCCCGTCCATTCACTTGGTTTGCGTCAGGTAATGTGCAATTGGAATTTATCGCGTTTTCAGTTTCGTGACAAATGGGCGCCGCAGATAGGATCGCGCGATTAACTCCCGTACGTCCTTTGTTCGTCCCATCGCAGAGATCACGCTACTGAGTATTAAAAATTAAGTTATTCAAAATAGCCATACAAAAATCCCGGGAATCTAAATACGGGGCTACCTGGGAGTAAGCGGATTGACGTCCGTCCCAAATGGCTCGCCTTCTCCCTCCTCCGTCTCGCCTGGGAATATACCTCGCATTCCTCTCTCTCTCTCTCTCCTATTCGTCCCATATCTCCCTTGGTGTTATTACCCACCTGTGCTCTTTGGGGAAAAGGGCAGTCTTTGAGCATCTCCCAAGTTAACGACTAGTGGAATTTAATGTCTTGACATTCGACACGCAGTAAATTTGCCTCGTGCTTCAACGCCATCACATATTTCTCATCGGCGCTTCAGCTTTTTCGAGTCGCTTCCCTGTTGTTTTTCAGCGTTCGCTGGGTCGTGGAACATGTCCGATAGACCGGCCGGCTCTGCGCATAAAAATTTCGGATGCCGAAGGAAGACGTAATCTCAATGGCATTTCCTTCGAGTGAAGGAAAGTCCCCCCCCCGTACGGTCCAGGAGTTTTTTCAAGATTCCTTTAAGCAGCTTCGTCTTGTATTTTTTTCCCCGGACTGTTAAAGACTTGAAACTTTCCTCCCAATACCCCGTCGTTTCGTATGCTTTTTTCCATGGCGTTGGCTCCTCGGTTTTTAATTACGTACTTTGTGTTTTAATTTTTAATGCTTCACATTTCCCTTATCTGGTCTGGTCCCTGACTACTTAATTTAACGGAGGGAGCGAAGTTATTGACGAATGGAATATTTACGGGGTATAATCGTTTTTTCACACTCAATACAGACCTTTATCAATATTTTCCTGACAAAGATTTTGATTAATTGAAAAATGTCTCCTTAATCAGTTTTTTTGGTAATTCCCTATTTCCTAAAATCAATTAAGATCAATTTAATCCGCCTATTACTAACTCTATGTGTAGATATCCAGGCGAAGTGAACAGTCCCGGGAAACAGGACTAGAGCTATGACTGTATTTCGGCTCTATTAGAGTTGTTCCTGTTTAATGTATTAAGCTATAAATTAAGCTAACTCTTAACATTTAAAAAGCCTATTTAAATATCTGTAAATAGCGCAGTTTACATGTTTTAAGTTCTTTGTTTTCTCGCGTTATGTCGTTACATACTCTTAAATGGTCTTGTTGAGTTCTTTTTTAAGAACTTATCAAGTAATCTAATAATAAATCCATTTGCGCTGATTATATATTGTTTAATTTTGTGTAATTAGGAAAATTGTTAAAGATGAAATCACTTGGTTTTTACACATGTTTGTTCATGTGGAAAAACCAAGTGTTTTCATCTTTAATAATCTCGTATGAATCGCTTCCACAAAGTAACGCCTGAAAATAACCAATTTAGGAAAATTGTGTTTCAACTACAGACTTTGTAAGCATATTTTTCTCGAATTGATGGTAAATTGGTGTTGGTTTCATCCAGGACTCAAAGAAGTTACCTTTACGAATCCACGATAATAGACTTTGTGGAGTATCTCCGGTTTTAGAGACAAGGAGAACTAAAACCTTGTATTATTCCACTAATAATATTTTTATTCACGGCCCTAGTTTTGAGTTAGCCATCGCATGGAATCGGAGAAATAGAAACATTGCTATTTCCACTAAAAAACTTTATTTTCATTCACGGCCATGGTTTCGTTGCATCGCAACATCATCACCACCTGATGCAACGAAACCATGGTTGTGAATGGAAATTAAGTTTTTAAGTAGAAATGGCCGTGTTTCAATTTCCCCAACTATGAAGGATTTCCACGCCCGAAACTATTTCTTCTATCGCATAGAGGGATTCTTCAGGCATGCACCTAGAGATGGTATACAGTATGTAGCAAACTTCTCTCTTCTCTCTTTTTCGTTGAACTGAGGTTGGAAATGGTTTTTTTTTCAAGGGTGTCGTCATCATACGTTTTCTGTCCGTAATTAGTTGGACGTTATTAATCACGACTACACGAATTTGTTCCTCTGAATCCCGGATTAATAGACATCCAATAACCTGATTTCCTCTTATCTTAAATAAATACTAATTAGCTTTATGCTCCGTATACCTTAACCTCTCTTCATGTCATCTATTTAGAATGCTTATCCGTTTTCTCCTTCTACCTCCCGTTCGTAACATTCTACCTTCTAAGACATTCTCCAACATTTGGTCCCTTCTTAATTTGTATTTCGACCATCTATCTTTCCTACCTTCCTCTTCTTATCCACCCTACCACGCCAATAACCTCTTCACTTATCTCCTATTCATTAGTTAGGCCTCATATTGAGTGTGTGGGACCGCATTGAGTCAGGTTTTGTTTTGAAATTATATTGAGGGTAGAGTAGAGCAGCTAGATTTGTGACAGGTTTTTACGGTCAACGTACGTAACATTGTTACGGGGCTACAGCTCGCTCAAGAACTCGTTGATTGTTGGTTAAAATACGGGTTAAATTTATTGTGTGCATTTGAGGAAGATCACTTCAGCGAAGACATATTACAAGCCCCATCAGACTACGGAGATAAGATCACGAATGCAAAATCATGGAGATAGATTGTAGAGCATATAGATTTAAAATGTTTCTCTTAGTATGATTAGAGATCAAAATAAATATGTTTACAATCAAAAAGAGAATTGCTAGGATAGGTAGTGTATTTATTCTGTAGATATCTTTTTGTGCATCTTAATTATAAGTAGTTTGACATTATCCCCGCAGGATTTAAATATTGTTTTACCATTGAATGCTTTGCGTGTAAGTATTTTCTTTCAATGTGATTGATTTGTAATTTTTGCACGTGGTAATGCATGCCTCGTAGATGGCTCGAGTAGTCCTTGGCTGTAATTCCATAATTCAGGAACCTTCCAGGATAATTATTAAATCTCATTCTAATTTATGCCTCAGCCCGTCAGTCCTTTTTTTTTAAGAATTACAATAATTTTTTCCTGTGATTTTTTCATTCATTCTTATTATTTATACAGGGTCGGTGGTCTCAATTATTTTCGTCTGGTGATAATAATTTACGAATACGTTTTAGGTGGGATAACCAGGATAATCATAGACTTGGCAGTTTCTATTTAATTTTATTTATTCTCACGACTCGTTACAAAGTAACATCACTTTTTAAGTGCACTAT
Organism: Rhinocypha anisoptera; assembly: GCA_011762765.2. Lineage (NCBI taxonomy): Eukaryota > Metazoa > Arthropoda > Insecta > Odonata > Chlorocyphidae > Rhinocypha > Rhinocypha anisoptera. Next base: position 10,521 of record WURS02001191.1, read on the forward strand.
ATTATAATTAGATGATTGATTAATCATGTGTCAGGCTTATATCACCTTATTTATTATGCATGACTGTTTGTTTAAATTTGCAGTCGGTAGACATTAAACGCGGTGTAATCAGTTGAGTCGATATGCAACTTATTATAATCACCTTACCTGAAATCACTGGAGTGGATACTTCCTTCTTTGGGACAAATGTTTTCAAATATTTAGGAGACTTCTAGCCATGTTTCAAATCCCAAGTTTTTAAGCTTTAAGCAAAATAAATTATTAAAATCACTTCACTTCACTTCCCCCGCCTTTTTATTTGAATATTAGTTTGTGGGTAAGAATTAAAGTAGCCAACTGTTTCACCCCCAGGGTCGTATTCATCGCTTTTCTGATGTCATCTTTTTCGTATCGTATTTTCCCCAACTCCGAATGGCTCCTATCAGCCGCCGGGAATCACCCGCTGGCTGGACCAACGTCAATGGAAATTCCCATTGCTGTCTTTTTTCCAGTAGAAATGTTTGTGTTTTTGACGATGCGAAGATGAGTGAAATTTTGTTTCCACATTCCCCTATAGTCAATTACGAGACCTGGCGTGGTTCCTTCCAGTTGAAGATCAGTTCATTCTCTGCAAATTTAACATTCTTCGACGCTAACGACCAAGACGTTTCCTTAGGAAAATCTGGTGTCACGTGAAACTCATAAAATTGCGAAATAAAATCCTTCTACGACGCTGTCGATAATCCTCCAGAGGCTTGAACAGTAAGTGTTCTTCATCTTCATCAGTATGCACTCCCTGGAAAAAACTAGATGTGAGTAAATTTGAAAAAACTAGAGAGTTAAAGAAAGGCAAACAAAATATTATCTAACCCTATGAGATATGTGGAGTGAATGTCAAGAAACACAAGACCGCCCATAAAATACATCAAACCCTGTTGTATGGTTGTATCTTCAAGGAATTTTACCTGTAACGTATACCAAAATTAACCAAAGGAACACTTGAATTCCACTATAAACTTATTTTATTTTCAACGTGTTTCGCAACACTGTAGGAAATGACAAGTATACCCTCATATATTACCGATACCTCCCGTAACTTCAACTACCTTACCTACCTTCCTACAACCGCTAGCACCTACTTTACTGCACCCTATTTTTGTCATTTCCTGAGGAGCGTAGCTAAACATGTTGAAAATGAAATGAGTTTCTAGTGAACAATTTAGTAGTAATTTTCTAGTACATCTTATTACTATTTAGACTTCCAAAAATTACATGCATCGACCATCTCGCACAAGGAATTTCATCTTTGACGACGAGTAAGAGAACTAAAATGCTTCCGTCCCTGGAATTAGATTTGTGTTTTCCAGACTCCATGGCGATGCAGTTTCCCTTAAATATATTATCCGAATATATAACCTTATGCTGGCCTTAAAATATTCTCCTCCACTGTATTTGCAGAATAAGACTCATCGGGCAGATTTAAAAAGTCACGTAATTAATTATCATATTTCCAAACCGGGAATAATAACATAGTAAGTTTCAGTCGCAAAGTAATTAATTTAGGCAGGATTCTCATTAAGAAGAATGAAAGAAAAGATATTTCTCAAAGAAAATTTATTCTTTGAAATCGATGTGCCATCCGAAGTAATGAAACATGTTCCAAGTTCCAAAACATGTTTTGATGAAAAAAAGGATGTTCTCATTTGTCTAAAGATAATTTGGTATTCAAACGGGAAATGAGATTAATCGTATGCTTTAATAATTATTCCTTAGAATTTTTCTAACTTCTTAGCGTCCTTCTCTCTTTCGGAAACACTATTTTACTGCATTTATTTCCACTTCGCAAGAACCTTTTTCAATCATTAAAGTCATTTTATTAATTGAGTTGACGCTAATGCTCGTGAATCAGTGTATTTTTTGTTCAATTTTAGCGGTCATAATTCCTCAATCTTAGGGGAAATTTTCTTCGCGAGAGTGTGTTAGTACGAGATTGGTCTGAAAAGTTTCTGACCCAACATAGACATAGTAGAGATAGTAGACATAGTAGAGTATACAAGACATGCAAGCATTTTTTTTCTGAAAAATGTTTTAATTTTTCAACATAGCCTCCAAAAACTCTACACACTTCTCCCAGCGATGCTCCCATCTCTGTAACCCGTCCAAAAAGTACTCGGCATTTTTCTCTGTAAAATAATTGTTCACGTAGGTGATTGCCTCTTCATTTGACAAAAATCTTTGTCCTCCGAGCGCAATTTTTAGATGAGGGAACAAAAAGAAGTCGCTTGGGGCTAGATCTGGTGAGTAAGGCGGATG
>WURS02001202.1:0-12811 GCA_011762765.2 Rhinocypha anisoptera
GCTCTTTCACACTATGATAGGAGGGTAGGGTAGGAACTCGAGGAAAGGAAGGAATAAGACGTCAGCAACTCCGAAAGCCACCCGGGCACACACACACACACTCACACTCGCAAACATAGTAACACATAATGGACGACACATGAAGTAGGAAATGTGCTAGGGCTATATATGTATATATATATATATGTATCGCTATTTTTTATATGTATATATATACATACATACACATGATGGGTGAGAGTGAAGAGGTGAGGTGCTGAGTAAATAATGTGACCTTTACCAACTACATACCACTACTTCTCCCTCTTGATTTAATCTTTCTCACATTATTGACCAGAACCCAACCCCTCTTTCAAGAAACCCCCAACCCTCTCTTCTTACCTAGCTTTTGCCATAGTTCTTCGATGGTGATATATAGCTTCTCCACAACAATTAACACAGCTTGAAGAGCTTTGATCATAATCCATTATATGGTATATGTTGCTGAGGGAATAGGTTTGTGAAGTGTTTGACTGGAGGGAGGAATGGTTATGGAGGAAGTACTCTTGTCCACTGTGTGGTCAAGTTTATGTTGGAGGATTTCAAATTTTCCTAGAGTATAATTTTCATCCATTATTTTCACAATGTAGTATTTAGGGGATATATGTGAAGGTGTGATTGTTGGTCAGGAATTAGGCAAATAGAGATGTGTTGGCACCAGATAAGTCTATTTTATCTTCCTTATTTTTACTTGGAAATTGAGCCCAGTTTATGCAAAATAAATGGTATTGCATTTTTGGCAGTTGACTTTGCATACGCATATGCTTTGAAAACCAGCACAATTTTTTCAGTATTATGGCAAATAATAAGTGTTTCAAGGGTTGTCATATTATAAATAACTGGTCAGATATGGTTCATAGGGAATAGATTAGAAATGTTGTAACTTAATGGAGCTATGAATGGGAGTAAGCACCTTATTGGGGGGGGACCATCAATTTGGGCAGTAGAGAAGAATTTTTAATTCGTATTTCTTACCTTTTAATTATAAAAGTTTATAAATTAGTAAGGTGGTGTATCCCTTCCTCAGTATAAGGTATTTGATTATATCAAGTCCTCTTTGAACATTTTATAAGATAGAGGGATATTGAGAAGTTTTTTAGAGGGAGTGGAAATTTGCAAATTTGTGATAGTATTGGTATTTGGAGGAAGTGGGTATTAAATGCCCACTTCCTCCAACCCATGAAGGTGTTGTTAAATATAGTAGTGGATTTCGCTGTCTGAAATATTTGCAGTGAGATCTGAAAAGTTTACAGACTAATTGACCTTGAGTTCCATGGTGAATTGGATAAATTGATGTAAAAATATGATGACTGATAAGAAATCGGTCATGCTCCTTTGAAGTGCCCTTCCATATTCAAGAAATGTCACCAACATATCTAAACCAGCACACATTGTTTGATATCAAGTTAGAATTGTGATAAAAGCAGTTCCTCTCAAATTGGTCTATGAAATTTTCTGCAAGTAAGGGTGAAAGTGGGAGACCCCTTTGTTGGGCATTCTTTTAGCACATATTTTTTGTCAAAAATAATTTGTCAGATACAGTTATTAGTAGGATCTAATAGTTCTAGTATAAAAACAGTCTAACCATGCACATTCTGCTTCTTTTGCTGGAATGTTTGTGAAAAGATTGGTTATGTCAAATGATGCCATCTTTGAGTCTAGTTGTATTAAAAGCATATACATACAATTCTCCCTGAAGAACAGACTCATTACCAAATATTGCAGAAACTTTTTAAAGTCTGACACAAGAATTTAGTATTGAGACAGGTCTTCTCCACTGCCAAAATTGAAGACCCACCCAAGTGATGCTGACAATAGTTCATAGACCCATTAATAAGTTGCAAAACTTCCAACTTACTCAAAAACCACATCAGACCAGTTATTTATAATATGACAACCCTTAAAACCATTCTTTGCCATAATATTGATAAAATGGGGATGACTTTGAAAACAGGTGTATACAAACTCAACTGTGAAAACTGCAGTTAACTTTATCATGGAAAAACCAGGATGCAATTTCCAAATAAGGATTAATAGAGTGGAGAAAAAGAGAAAACACACCTTGTCTGGTGCGCCAACATGCCCCTGTTTATTAAACACCAGCAATCACACCTCCACATTTATCACTGAGATTTTACATTATGAAAATAAGGTTGAAAAACTCGATACCATAGAACAATTCAAATTCCTCCACCATAAACCTTGACTATGAGCTCACAGTGGTCAACGAATGTTTCCTCCATAGCCATTCTGCACTGCTGCTGTCCACACTAAACCCTTCTCACTCCTCCCCCACCCCCTCAACATTCAACAATATATAAAAACTAGCCAAATCCAGACTATATGATGAAGAAGATTATCATCCAAACCCTTTGAGCTGTTAAATTTTGCTGATATATGTATATGCAAAGTATAAGTATATATTTGTAGTATATAGGTATATATTTGAATCTTCTACTGTTTATTATGGACTACACTAAGCTAAGAAATGCAGTGCTGATAAATTTCTGGCTTGAAATTAAACATGTAGCTAATCAGGAATTTGTTTTTTCAAATGCTTCATTTTATCAAATACAGGGTGTGACCCACTTAAGAAAGTGACCAGCTTAAGCCTCTCAGTTAATAGAAACTTACATAGGGAAGAATTCAATTAAAAGAATGATTATTTACCTTGAGAAGAGGAAGAAACGAGAGAATTGAAATGATCCAATATGGGATGAGGAATGTGAGCAAGAATAGACTCTTTGGGAAGCCTTGCCTGCCGAGCAAAGCAATCCAGAAACACCAACATGGTGATTACTTCACTCGGTGCACTTTCAATACTGGTCCAGCTGGAAGACCACTTGCCAGAAGAAACTGCACCACCACTGTAACAAAATTTGTGTGATAAATTAAAAAAATATCTAATATATTATTATAAAATAATATATTATTTAAACCATACTCTATTGTATGTTTTAGGCTTGCTGTATCTTTCCCTAAGCATCTGGTTACTATGCTTTAAAAATAGGATCTCATTCGGAAAGCTAACTGAAAGTAGGAAAAAATTGTTATCAAATTTTCAATAGAGAAAATTATTTTCATTGAAATCTTTACTTTTATGTTGTTTTGTTTGAGAAAAATGTTCAGAGAGTGCACATTGATTGCCAACTCTGTTTGTAATGGAAAATTTCAGAATTACAGATGATGTTACAGAAATGATAATTAGGTTAGAGAGTAGGAGTCATCGAACGAAATATGGCAAAAAATATATCACTGAAATGATTTTCAGGGCAGAATACATTAGAATGCATCTCAAGTATCCTAATTAACTTGGGACTGATTAAACTATCATTAGTTCAAAAACCTTGTACAATAGAAATTGTGTATGTACTTACCTAGACGATGTTGTGGGAGGTGGCCCGGAAGCAGCCAAAAGGTGGGACCTGACGTACTGGCCTATATAAGCTAAGAATTTTTGCATTACTTCGGGATGAAATTGTCGCAGCAAAGTCTGCAGGCCAACAACAAGTGGAACTCCATCCAGTGGGTCCGACGATTTGCGACACATTAGACCACCTGGAACAAAATCATTTTTTTGATAAATTTAGAAAAGGAAAACTCAGGAAATAATCACTATCCATAACAAAAAGTTGATGGAACTGAAATCCATGAGGCATGAGAAATTAAAGTATCAGCTAGTATGTTACTCACTTTTGAGCAAAATTCATGTCTACCTAATCTGAGTTCCTGTAGAATGTTCAGACCATGACATTCCACAGTGTGAACAAAAATATTAGGAAACATTCTGATCACGGGCCTGCTTGAACTTCACATTGGATTTATATTAGCTTATATTATTAAAATTATCTTTAGCAACATTGGTTGTTGAACTGAACATGTTTCAACTTACAACAGCTACCACTAATGAAATACACGAGTCAAATCAATGAAGTTTGTATCACACACATACATTGCACATTGAGTTAACAATCATAAAATAAGCTATCTGTTTAAAATACAAGCTGTTTGCCAAAAAGGTACTTCTGTGCAGAATTTGAAGCATTTCAGGGGTAGCAATGAGAATTAATTTAAAAAATTAATTATTTCAAGTGTACTTACTACTTTTTTACTTGTGTATTTTTACTAGTGTACATATTACCTAAGTTATTTCTCAGATGTGGGAGTAAAATTGTAAAAGCGTGTGATAAGGATTAAAACCTGATCCAGTTGCTAAACAAATTTACCCACCCCCATCAGTCATAGAATTGTTGCTGATTGTTGGTGTCAATTTTATCCATTTGGTTTTTCATTATTTCACTCCCAGATAACTAAATGAGAACACAGAGGATGAGAAGTGGCAGAGAAGACATATTTCCATTTGATTCCGGCACTCCCAGGGACAAAGTCATGACCATGTAGGAATGCTTACTTATCAGCTCATTTTTGCCAAGGGTCATTTTATGTCACTTTGTTGCAGTCAAAGCCAAAAACAATAAATAAAGTGGCATTTGAAGAATTTTTTGTTGAAGCAATATTGGTAGATTCACATCTGGTTCCTGCTGGAACAAGGCATTCATTCTACTTCACAACTATTAAATGATTAATATTCATAAACCAATACAGCATAAATTATTTGTTCAATTCAAATTGTCATGCTTGATGGTGATTAAATCTAGAATTAATATAGAATTAACTTTTTAAATAAAATTATGCATATAAAAATATTTGATTGAATTATAATTGAACAGCCCTGAAACAGTAAAATCCCTACATAACAAACTCCCACTTAACGCTCAAATATGTCATAAAGCTAACTTTAATATACACTGAGTTATGATACAACTATTATTTACTTATTACACATAGTGTAATGCTTGGTTCATTGTATTACATTAGTTGCACATATTTTGTTGCATATTGAGAGATAAATTAAAAAATAATCCTTATCTACTCACCAGCATTTTTCACATATTGAAGCTTTGGCAAACAGTGAGCCAAGAAGAGAAATGAAAGAAGAGAAATGTGCTGGAGATTGCGGGTGGTGACGTATATTTTGGCCATTGGGTCACCCATCCCAGCCCAATCCAGGTATAAGGAGAGCTCATAAAGCAACGGATTATCATCCTTAGGATATGGTTTGTTTGTTGGATCTTTGTAATGAGCCTTTATGTCGGCAATGAGTGCCCTAGATTATTATGGATAAAAGAAGAGTTAGATGGTGTTAGTAATAATAATAGAGATTACATTGTACAATGGATATAGAACATGTCAATAATAGTACAGGCATCCCTCATCAGCAAGGGGGGTTACATTTGTGAAAAACCCATGGTTAACAAAACCCTGGTTGGAAAACTACTTGATGAAAGGTAAGCTACCAGTTAAGGTAAATTTTCGATAAGCCTTAGATTAGATTGACCACGTAACATCTAACTGTAATTCCTTGTCAAATCTGAATACTTCCAACCCCCAATCATTCCTTCCAAAATTCTCTATCCTCTTCATACCCCTACCCTGCTTACCCAACATTAAACTTTCCATTAAAACCTTGGAAAACCACTTAGTACATTGAAAATCAGCAATTTAAATTTGGGCTTAAAAGTGAGAAATCATTTAAATCTCGAGGCTTGAGGTATTAAAGTTCATAAGTGTTGTTGTTTTACTGTGAAGTAGTAGATATTTTAAGTTTTATTTTATACCGATGTGCAATGAAACTTATATTATGGAAATAAAGTAAAATCTCATAATGCATTCAAAATATTCTACATTATTTACTGTCTGTTGGGTTTTTATGAGCCATTATTCAAAAGCAATAATCTTTTTTTAATTAATTTGAGCTTGAAATGTCACCTCAACCTAAAGGAGAACCACCGATGAGGTAATGTTACGGTGCAAAAACCACCATTGTCAGATACGTCCATTTTATTTCATTTTGAGCAGTGGAATGGGACCAATCCAAAGATTTATATGGCAAACAACTACAAAATATTTCTAATTATTACATGTATGAAAAATACATACTCGTTCATTGTATGTAGAGCTGAGTACAGCTGCTGGGAGTCTGCCGCACAGTGAGTTGAAAGTTGGTAGGCAGCGTGCATCCGCAACAGCTGAAGCTGCCCGACAGCCAACAGTTTGTCCAACATTGAAGGCCAAAGTCGCTCAGCCCTACTGCAGAAGTTCGTGAACGTGCGACCTGGATTTACTGAAGAAGCAGAATTACATGAGAGAAAAATACATAAGCTTCTCTAATGTCAACCCCTATGGGGAAAGTAGAGAGACAACTGGTTAAGATATCCATTCCCTTCCTTTAAAGTTTTCCAGGTAAATTAGTAATCCTCAGTCAAGGCCCTCTGTTTTGCAAAAGGAATGCTCTGCCCACTCGATTGCCTCAAAATCACAGTCGGTGTATAATACTCCAGCCACATTGAAATGATCCTGCGCACCCACCTCTCTATCCTAGGCTACCCCTCCACCCCGGGCTTCTTCCTTCCCCTACCAGCATCACATCGTTGTAGTTGCCAGCTCTTTTCTTTTCGATATTGTCTCTCAGCTGTATTTGAGATCGTAAGAGATCCATTCTTTTAAAAAACTTCTAGAGTATTAAAATTTACAGAGTGGTGACTGCAAACTGTGATTGAACCAGATATTTTTAGGAGTCATACTATTTGGCACACATTTAAAATTTGTATTTGAGCAATATATCCAGGATAAAAGTCCAATGGATACTAGATTCATAATATCCACCATTTTAATTTCGAGCCACTACAATACTTTACAGAGCATGGTGATCTTTTCCCATTTTCCATGAATAAACATATAAAACAAATTAAACACATTTGATTGTTGCATGCAATACTTACATATCGATTTCATAGTATCACCGAGATCCTTTGAGACACACTCAAACATTGCGAGCCACATTCTATCTCGTAAGATGCCTTTTTCAAGGTCACCAAGTAGGTTCTGAAATAAAATTGAAAACTATAAGAGAAAAATGCCTTTTCTTGTAAAAGTACCACCTTCTAAATCCAAAAACGTTAAAATTTATGGTGAGGGAATTGCAAATTTAAGATACATCTGTAAAAATGATAGAATAATATGGTAGAGAATTGTGCATACCTGAAGTTTTGAGACAATGATAAATGAAAAGAAACGATCAAGACCAGTTAGACCAGCCACTCCAATCGATTGAGTCACCAAGGAAAAAAAGTTGAGGTCTATCACTTCTTTCCTGGTGCGGAGTTCAAACCAAGCAGACATATGTTCCACATAAACAGTAGTCCTGGAAATTAAGACAAAATTTTGCTCAATACAGTCCATAAGTGAAATTCTTCGACCATATACATACAAAATACACAATATTGGCAGGGAGAAAACTGGGAAGTTTATAAATTTAATTATCCATTTCAATGCAGAGGACAAGGTAAACTAATTCAATACTCAAAAAACTTAACTGATAAAACAACATAGTTGGTCTAACCTTCTATACTGACTTGAAAACTAATTGTTGTTTTGGCATATTGCAAGAATTTAATGATTAAGTAACAATTTCATTTTGTTGGCAAATATATGAAACATAATTTCAGAGTATCTAGACTCAAACAATGCCTTTGTAACAATTAAAATTCATATGTTGCCATTTAAGATTCTGTTAAAACAAAGGTACCACTTCATTATTCCATAATTGTAACCAACCTGCCATTAAACATGAAAAACATTTTGTCGAATTACATGTTTTATGTTCAACTATTATTGAGAATTATGATGGGAATTTCCAGTACTGTTTTAAATTAATAGTCAACTTTAACCACACATTAGTTCTTATCATACAGATTGTGATAATTAAACAAAGGAACAAAGGTAAGGTACAACTTTCCTGGATCTCACAATGAAAATTTTCCGTGAGTTTTTCCTCTGAGTTATCAACCTCCACTGTCATTACTTTATCTAATTTTTAAAGAAGTAATAAGTTAAATACCTAAATAACAGTTAAAGATTTAATTTTTCAGAGAAAAAAACACTTTGTTGTTACCATCAGCACTTACTTTGGAGCCGTGATGCGTATTATCTCACGTGCAAGTCTTCCTATGAAGTTGACCGAGTGTGTGTCAGTCGGGGGGAACGTGGGCACCGGCATGGTGCGCGACTGGTGGATGCTCTTCCACTCTTCCCATGGTGCACGATTGCCGGAGCCGCCCCTCTGTGCAAAGTTGGCACATTCCTGTTCCACGCAGAAGCCAACTATACGAGATAACTCTTCCTGCCAAATCTGCAACCCTCCGGAGCTCACTCCCGCGTAGTCACCCATGTACTCAAACGATCTCCTGTGCGCATCCATGGCGACGCCCAGTGCCTTCAGCTTGGGCACCAGATCGCTGGACTGGAAAGATTGAATGAAGGGCATTCTACAAGTACGTTTTTGATGAGTCTTTATGGTAGAAGAATCTTTTTAATGTCAGTCATTAATTAAATTTAGATTAATTCCATACACTACTGCATAATTCAATAGAAACAAATTACTGCCTGGATTCTTGGTAGTTTCCATTATTATTTTACTTAAACTATGCCATCATGTTATTCACTCCTGGATTACAGGAGTGTACTTGTTTACGACAAATACTATACCACAACAACTGCTCACGAAGAAGGCTTGTGATAGGAAGCATAGGAGCAATGGCTGTGATGGTAGGAACCTCGTCAGCTGTCCTGAGTGACAATAGCTGTCCTTTGGGTCTCCCGCGAGCAGTGTTGTCCAGCAGAATTTAACACATAGTTTACGAGGGTGGTCTGAAAAGTTTCTGACCCAACAAAGATACAAGACATTTTTTCTGAAAATTTTTTTTTATTTTCCAACATAGTCTCCTTGTAACTCTACACATTTTTCCCAACGATGCTCCCATCTCTTTAACCCTTCCAAAAAGTACTCATCGTTTTTCTCTGCAAAATAATTGTTCATGAAGGATTTGCCTCTTCATTTGACGAAAATCTCTGTCCTCCAAGTGCAATTTTTAGGGGGGAGGGGAGGCGGTGTGGGATCCGAGGCCTCGTGAGGTGGCGACTGGGTGGGCGGGGGGAGGGAAGGCATGGACTGCGGGAGGCCACGCTCCGGGAGGGGGTCGGAGAGAGAAGGAGAGAGAGAGACTCACGGAGACGGGAGGAGAGGAGGGCACATATGTATATCCGAGCGGCGTGTGCATCACGGGTCGAGGTGGAGAGAGGATGGGGTGGATAACTCGCGCGTGGCAGAAACCATAACCGAATCGGGAATTTCAAGAAATGCGCCGTTCATCCTTTCCTCTCGTGAAGGAAGCGCAAGCGACCGGAGTGCCCGCCGCGATGAGGGTGCGTCTGCAAGATCCCACTGGGATGATTTTCATTTCGCAATCATGATTTCCGGCATCGCTTTATGGGAACAATTTCGTTTCCTCTGTCTGTCCGAATGTTTAAAATGCGGGCTGCTGGCAGAGAAGGTGTCTCTCCCTCCCATGAAATCGAAAGTTTGAGTTAGCAATGGAAATTAAAAGCTCTTAATAATAAAATAAATAAATAAAATAACAATAAAAAAATCTCTTACTGGAGGAGAGGGAGTGGGAAACGCCTGGCGCGTAATACTAATGCGGTGATGAAATAATATCAGCTTAGATTTACTGCCTAATGCTCATGTCGACTTTATTCATTTGGTTTTTTATTATTTTCACTTTTAATTACCCCGCAGATGAATAGAAGAGAATATGGAGAAGTTACAGAGAAGGTCTATTTCAATGTGATTCCAGGATCTTCAATTACAATCAACAAAACCGCAGAGACGAACTCAAGACCATGTACGAGTTCTTCTTAATAAGTTCGTTTCTCCCTGTGGACGCTTTACATGCCGGAATTAAAACATCAAAATGTTTATCTACGGAAGGATGGGAGAAACTTAAGGAGACGCACGGATTTTAATCAAAAATTTGGCGTTAAAATGTTGTCAAGTTCTTATTGATTGATATTCGGTAGCTTCACGTCTGGTTTCTTCTGGAATGGGGCTGACATTCTACTTTCTCAATTATTGTATGATTAATGTTTATAAAATATTTAAGTAAAAATAACTGATTTACTCAATTTAAAGTAAAATGCATGATGCTTTTCCGGGGAGTAGATATAGTTTTCACATCCCATAAAAATCTTTATTTCACTTCCTACGTTTCGATCGGAGTTGTCACCAGGTGAGTGCCGAGGATTCAGAATTATCAGAACTTACCTTATGACAACTGTATTTGAAACCTAGGCAGTGAAATAAGTATTAATTTAAATGGGAACGACAATAATTTCTCTTCCGAGAGCAATATTCTCCTAAAATGCAGTCATGTTAATTCAAAATTAACGGAGAGTTAATTAAGTGAAAAAAAACAATATTGAATAAAACTTTATGACGAGTCTTTTTTAATTAGTCTTTCGATAAAACCACGATTTTGGCAAAACGTGGGCGGAAAGAAAGGTCTTAATTATTTAAAATTAAGACAACCAGAAAAAATTCTGTTTAGATGTTAAATAACCAACAAAGATCAGTGCGAACTCATGGTAGATTACTGCCGAAATAGAGCTTGAAAAGATCCTTTCTTGTACTTACGAGTAGTTAGGGGTTTACTGAAATACCACAACGAATACCTATAGTTGAAAATTTCCCATACGCTGTAAATGGAATCAGGTAACAAATTTCCTGTCATAAATTTCTGCTCAAAATACAATATTATGATTAGCGAATGACATCATGATTATTGTAAAAAAATTCTCTTTAAAACATTACATTTCCACAATTACAATAACTTATTTGGGCGAAAGAGTGTAATCCCTATCGGTTTGTCGCTAAAAAGTTCCATTATTGAAACGAAACGCGAAACATTGAAAGAGTACAACCAGTGTAAGCACAATGTACGAGAATAACTTCCCAGTGTCGGAAAACATCCCAAATAACAGGAAAGTCGGATATTACAATAGTCCTGGATGAGAGCGCAACTCCAAACGTGTATAAGCAGCCATACCGTAGAGGAGTCTATCCAATTACCGGTTACTCACCTTGGCAAACAGTCCCTAAACCCAGGTTCGGTCGATGACCCGTAACAATATAAACAATGTTCTAACCACTGTAATTATATGAACGTAATACCAATTCGATACGTCGCGAGGAGATGCGAACAGGTGACAGCCAATTTTCATAAAACGCCTCTCTTACACCGGTGCTGGAATACATAAAGCTTTCGACTCCCCCAAGAACGAAATTTATAATAATAATTAATTTATTAAAATAAATGAAATAAACGCTTTAAAATTTTTATGAAACCAAAGAGCCAATTCATAAATGTCCGAAAAGCAATATTAAAAATTCAATTGAAATAAATCGTTAAGGGGATTTAATTTGAAAATTAGATCCCATTTCATGGTTTATTCTGATATACTGCCGGACAAATTATTTCCGGGAGGCTCAAATTTCGCGCGGCGGGCACCCAATGTGGATGAAGGCTGAAAAACAAGCATCCATACATGATCTGATGTGTCACGACTTGATGACAGCTTAATTACACTACTTAATAATTTTTCCATTTTTTCAATCGCAGAACAGCGGGAATATGTCGCACACTCAACTCATGCCGTTTCAGCAATTCTGAATCTCATTCAAATAGGGTGAAAAATAATTAAATTACATCTGAGCTTGGGTTCTAATAAATTCAATTTTTTTCTCGACAGCAGAACGCGACAGTGGAGAAGTCTAGTTCACCTTGAGCAGTGCGGTGGAATGGAAACGGGCATTCTTTCTCAAGAAGACAGGCTTACAACAAAAACCAGTAAAAGCCATTGTATACTTATACTTACATGGTGCAATTGAAAACAGTTTACCAAAATATAGTCATATTCTTCGGGAAGTAAGCAGAAAGATGAAGTCAGTATAAGTAGTGGAATTACTCAGGGGTCACGTAGAAGTGAAACTGGGGAAAGTTTCAAGTGACCCCCACGAGGATACTGGTTGACAAAGCAGAGAAGATGACTGGCAGATAATGTCTCCGGAATGATTATTATCGCGTCAATCAGCGAAACTAATCCACAGACTAGACCATTCACCTCCCAAGATTGGTTTTAAAGTGGGTTTTGCAAATTTTTCAGACAACTATTGCGACGACTCAAGTAAAGACGGTCACAACAAGATGAAGTTTCAAATTTTGAAGGTCTAACTCGTTATCACTAAACACGTTTCTTGAATATTGGAATTTTTACACGGATTCCCCGGAAGATATGAAGATTCTATTGGAACTACGAAAATCAATTCTAGAATTTATCGAGCATCCAACACGTTTATTTTTTTACTGGACGAAAGGAGAAAAGCCCACAACGAAAACACCAGCCGGCATACCAAGGAAATTTCGGCCGAGATGAAATTTTGCAAGGATTCGTAACTTGCCGTACACTGCCAGACAAGTTCATGAAATTGATACGCGGAACCGAAAAAAAAAGAAGAGTGGAGTTAAAAATCTTCATTACGTATAAATAGCGTGTCGGGCCGGAACGGACGACCCGTCTGGCCGATCGGGACCCGCAATTTCCCCACCTCTGCCCTACCCCAACCCACCGCGACGCGAAAACCATCGGCGGCCGAAAAATAAAACCCAGACCCCTCCACGCCGCCCGCCCCACGCCCACCGCCGGCAGTCTACGCCCCCCCCCCCCCCCCCCCCTCCCACCCCCCCCCACCCCAATGCCCCTCCCCCCCCACCACCCCCCCCAGAAAAGACAAGAGTCGGGTAGGGGGAGAGGATTT
>WURS02001222.1:0-12810 GCA_011762765.2 Rhinocypha anisoptera
GTCATGTAACAAAAACATCGCCATTCAAGTATCGAAAACAGTTCTCATTCTCGCTGCTGCCGCTAGAGGTTTTGTCTTCTTTAAACTGTCGCACCCATGAACGCACTTTTGACACATACTCCATCACTAAATGTCTCCTTCAACTGGCGATGAATTTCAATTGGTGTCACGCCACGCAAATGCAAAAAACGAATGATTACACGCTGGTCATGTAACAAAAACATCGCCATTCAAGTATCGAAAACAGTTCTCATTCTCGCTGCTGCCGCTAGAGGTTTTGTCTGTCGTACAGTGCTGCCATCTCCGTCACGCATTGACAAAGAGTGCCCGCTCATTTTGAAACAAACTGAATGTTTCTATCTGTTTCCAGTCCGGAGAAAAAAATTGGAGGTCTTACAACTTGAATGCACCTCATATAAGTTGGGCAACAAATAATTGACTGAACTTCACTATTAAGTTCAGCAATTGTAAGTTCTTTGGTAAATTTTATCTTTCATTAAGCATTCTTTGCCTCCCTACCAACTGAGTTCCACCCTGAAACCATCGCTGAAACTTAGATTTATCGCAGCAATTTTAACAGACCTTGCTTCCCTGCACTGAATACCTAAATCAGGAATGAAGCTCTTTTCAGATAGATCCCATACACTACCTGTGTATTCCAAATGGAGTATCATGAGAGATTGCTAGCAATGCTCTTTCATCTTTGAACCACTCCTACCTACATTGCATCTGATGATGTGCTTGCTGTATGAATGCTGTATATGCTTGTACAAAAATTTTTCTCAAGTGGGAATCCCATTACAAGTTATTGGCAATAGTTACTCCTAGGTATCTACTTGACCAAATTGATCACTTTTAGTTCATTACCATTCTATGGTTATTTTCTCTTAAAAAAATGAAAAACGGTACATTTATTATATTTAAGCTACCATTCATTAGAATATTTAAAAATGTTTTCAAATCCTTTGATTAGAGAACTTGTTATTATTTACAAGATACCTCTGTGAAGACTACAGTTTAATCTGCAGAACTCAAATCCTTGTTGTAAAACAGGAAAAATAGGGGTCCTATAACACTTTCGTGTAGAACACATAATGTAACACTGATACTAATGGAGTATTGGAGCTAACACCATCCAAATTTACTCTGTTCAAGTTCAAAGAGCAAGTCTTTCACCAACCTATAACGTTATGATTAATTTCCTCAACGTTTGCATTTTATTTCCCCAGTGAGACATGTTGGCGAAGTCGCCTGGTTTTCCTCGGGGTCAAGAAAATAGGTTGCACTATGTACCAACTATTAAGGACACATATTTAGACGTATCTTACCTGAGCTGACAATCCACTGCAAAATACCAGAGATAATGACCTTCAGAGCTGCGGAATTGGCTTGGAGTGGTGCATCTGTGCCGTGAGAAGGTGCACTCCTTCCTGAAATGTGGGTGGTCACGGGCGTGTCTACTTGGGATCCAGGCATTGGTGTTTTTCCAGCGCTCGCTTTCTGAGGAAGACACCTCAGCCTCGCATCACGCATGGCCACCAAATGTAAATTACGAAGATTGACCAAAAGTAGGAGTATCACACCAGAACATAGTGTGGCCAGTTCAGGAGTAACATCCGTTGAAAGAGACTGAAAATGCACACACACAAAAACATGTTGATCAATTGAAGAAAATGAAAGAAAGCCACATGCCTGAATGAATGCATAAAATTCTAAATACTACAAAAATCAACAAGATTTATCTGGCTAGAAAGATTTTTCTAACTACATATTTCCCATTGTTCAGGTCTTGGGAGATGACAAATTTAAAATTTTCCTATGTCAAGGGCAGGAGTGGATGCTATTCCCTGATCAACTGCCATTGATTTAACTATGCGCAATATCAGGAAAAACAAGGAACGGAAACACTAAAAATGAGTAAATCATTCTTTTTTTAAATACCCATAATCCCGATACTTGGTCAAATTTGGCAGTACTTAGGTACAATAGTTAGGGTACTGAGGTAAATCAGCAATACCTCAACTGTTATTAAAATATCTTCAAGAGTCACACATAAAAATTTAATTTCTCTGTAATTTTCTGTTTAACGCAAGCTCTTTCGTTGAAGTTTGATGAAAGTTGATATTTGAGGTTTTAATATGTATGCCGATTGGTGAGGTCACTAATAAACAATTTTCCATGGCACTGATTTCCTATTTCATCTAGTTACTAATAATAATAGAATACCCAGAAAAGAAGAGGCATACCTTCTTCAATATAACTTGAAGGACATCAAGAAGAAGTTGAAGATGAATGGAGGGTGCCAGAGCCTCTGATGGTGTAGTTGCAAATAGGACCTCCGTAACCTGACACCATCCCTCCATACAGCGAGATACTCCCCATGCCTTTGCCCTTTGGTGGTTGTGCTGTTTTGAGTATTTCAAAA
This sequence comes from Rhinocypha anisoptera, assembly GCA_011762765.2. Taxonomy (NCBI): domain Eukaryota; kingdom Metazoa; phylum Arthropoda; class Insecta; order Odonata; family Chlorocyphidae; genus Rhinocypha; species Rhinocypha anisoptera. Next base: position 2,426 of record WURS02001222.1, read on the forward strand.
CCTCCTGTGAAGGAAAGTTAATTAAAAGTGAAATATTGCTGCTGTCAAAAGTGAATCAATCTTCAGTCTTGGTTTAATACTTCTAATCTAATAATATAAAAATATTATTTACTAGGACTAAATTGTTTACACAGAGATAAACACACTTTTATCCATTTTACAATTTTTAATTTGGTTTTGGCATCACAGCTGTCAACATCACATCTTAGGACTTAAATAAAAGTTTCCTAGTCTCATCTCTTATTTTAATCTTGTTGTTGGACATTACGTCGAGTGCAGCCACCAGCTGCACTGTAGGAAGAGCTCTACAAAATATGGATAGCTCTGAAACAAGCAAATGTATTTTGTCCCAGTTGTTACTGATATATAATACTATTTGGTGACAGTATAGGTGACATAGAATTGCACATGTGACATTTTTCCAATGATATCGTTGATAGAAGAGGCCGTTACTTTGTGGAAGTCTAACATGATGATAATAAAACCACTTTGCTTTTTTTAGTGGAAAGCAAAGTGGTTTTATTATCATTTTTCCAATGACATGGAGTAACTAAACCTCACTACCGAGAAACTCATTATCTCTCACTTCATATGTGATGACATTACCCATTGGACATGAACAGCCATTAAATGCTGTAATCTTGGTTATACAAATACATGTAATTAACTTGTACAACACCAGAGACGTGCATTATAAAGAGATTCTGGACTCAGTTATTAATGGATTCCATATACATGTACTGTATTTGTCCGAATATAGCCTCTATATGATTCCCTTCATGAAGCCCTAGCTTTCACGTCTCACATTTGGAAAAAATTGATATCTATTAGTAAAACTTTCTTTTTCAGGTAAATCACACTTTTTACATCAAAAATAGAATTTGTACCTGTATCAGGTGCTTACAAGTTTACCCTGAATTTTTTTAAATAATAAAATTGTTATTTACTTTAGTATTTACCTTTACCATAATTCCAATTTATCATAATGTAATGCATCCTCGTTTAATTTTTAGTTTGTGTTTAAATAAAAAAGGCAGTTATATAAATGTGAACGGCAACATCTCTAAGAAAATCTACTCCAAGGACAATATATGACACCTATTGATTACTGAGAATAAAAACAGCTTCTCAGTACGAATCTCTTCCACCACATCACGCCTGACTCGGTGAATATTACCTATTGAGTAATTTTTGATTGATGGGTAAATCGGCTGTTTTTAGACAAAAATGTTTTGAATTATATCCCCACGTTAGTGATCACTTTATTTCCTCTGCACTTATCTACTTTTATGTACTTCACTGACAGTGTTGCTCACCTTGTTTAGGCAGGTTTAAATCTTAAACACAAAAGCATAATTGTTACAACACAGTTTTATGGACCACTCAACGTTGGTCTTTACCAAAACATAACAGGAATATCAGAATTAGTAATGGCTCTTTTCCGTGGTTTTTGTATTTTATATACTTTATAATTCTATTAATTTTTCAGGTATGTTTAGGTCCGCATAGTAGAAGTGCACTTTTTACAGAGTAGATTAATGGATGCCTTTATTCCTTACCAGTATAAATTAGGCCTATTGCAGAGTTAAGGTTTTCCCAGCGAATAGACTGCAGGAAAAGTTCTTCACCAGCTATATTCATTAATTATTCAAATAAGTAAATGTGAAACCATGGACTCTACTTTGCAATGACTATTTTTCACGCAGAATGATCGAGTCGAGTTGGGTCGAGCAGACGGCTCGTCACTCACCCAAAAAACCAAGCAGACATTGTTTGTCGCTCACCAAAGAGACTTGAGTGGCGACCGATGCAAAATGTTTCAATGCTGTTGATCAAGCACAAAATTGTCAACAAACATTTTTATTTTTACGGAGTAGAAAAGTTTTACTGAGCAACTATCAAAATAAATACCCAAAAATAGAAAATAATATAATAACAGTATCATTTCAATCATTTTAGGCAGTTTCATTATATTTATTACGATAATATATATTGCAAATTATTTCCCAATTTCCTTATCGTTTTTTGGATACATACACAAAATGAAACATTGGTGTTAACTTTCCTGGTGACCGAAAATAGAACCCCTCCCCTCCCCCCAATCAATTGTTATGGCAGACCTTTCATAAAAAAAGGGGGGGCTTATATTTGGTCAAATATGGTACTTTCAATGTTTTCAAATATCACTCAACTTGATAAACATTGTCAGCGTAAAAAATTCTTAATGAAACTAATATTTCTTTCGATCCCACCTTTTTCAACCTTTCTCCAGAACTGGAAGGAAAATTTTCTTCTTTTTCAATGATTTACTAAACATGCCAATTACTGGAAAGCCCATATAAAGAACAACCAAATTCACACAATAGTAAATATATGCAGTAAAGGAACCATTTTTAAATGGTTTTTAACTTAACTGATCATGAAATTAAGGTAAACAAGTAAATGATTACTTTTAATTCTCTACACTTCAACTTTGAGTTAAAGAGAAATACCTTCATTTCTGCCACAATTGACTGTCTCTGGGAAACCTGTATAGACTGAAGTTCATCCATGAGGGTTCTATTTAATGTGTCGAGATTAACAAGGCGAAGAGCTGGACATAATGGGGCAACATGTGGCCAACTATCGCCCTCTGGAGCAACAGAAACCTCACAATGGCGAAGAACCTGTACAGAATTACACAGAATTTTTGTCCATGTCAATTTATTACTATCCATTCACATTCTCTGAATCACTTACAGACTATATTTTCTTTATGTTCTTTTTTAAATTATGATACACAGTATTAAAAAAGTTATTCCTACGGAATAGTGTCACCGATATCAGACAATTCTTATAGCACAAGACTTAAACAGATCTAAAACCAGTATAATAAAAAATAATAAAATTCTAAACTCAGTTTGCTTAGACCTGAAGATATTTAAAAAATATTGAAATACTATTAAGGTTTTAAATAACATGGACAGCATTCATTTTAGTTAAGTAATTGAGGTAATGTGGCTAACCACAACTGTTGAGAAATTAGTTACACCACATGATAACAATGATCTATGATGTACTTGACTTAGCATAATTGTGTTATAGTATATTGTTAACTTTTTCTATATGACCATGACTATCACCTTAAGTATATTATTAATTAATTTTTTTTTCTAAAAAATCATGCAGCATATTTTAAAATCCACCAATTAAATTTTTTTTAAGTTGAAGATTTATCATACTTTACTTATATGAATTAAAATTGCTTGTCTGAGACTCTAACCAACTCAACAGGCTCTGAACCCACTTTAATCCATGATTGCAAAGCTTTATAAATGCCTCTTTAAACATTTTTTCTGCTTAAATGTTACAAACAAATAAATTTCAAATAATTATCAAAATATGGACACAAACCTGTTGTATTTGTGAAGGTTCAAAGAATTCCCAATTAGGAGTTGGAGTTTGTTCGGGCGAAAAGTTGAGAGCCTCAAGAATACGTATTAGAAGACGATCATGAGGTCTTGCCCCAATTGGTGGTACTGCAAAAGTGAGATAAGAAAGACAAGTTACCCTCTGAAATCTAGATTACAAGGAGTATTGATGACCAATAAACAGTTTTAACACAATTCCATTTCATGAACATCTGTGTATGTTAATGGATTAAGCACAATAGAATGTGGAAAAGATTACATCAATCATTAAAGCAAAGCTAGTTCACTTGTGCTATACAGTAGAAGATAGCTAATCTGGAACATGCAGGACCCAATGTGTTCCAAAGTTACAATATTTCCGGTGTTTAGATCTTATTAGACTGTACGAATGAAAAAGTTGCAGCAATAAATGTGACATCGTCATCGCATACTGTGCTGATAGAGGTGGAAATAATGTGAAAAAGAAACTGCGAATTTATTTTAGGTTTCATACAATTTATTTATCATTCAAATATTTAATTGAAAAAGTTTTTTTTAATAACTGACAAATCATCAGTAAAATAGGAGAATCCAGGGTGTCACTCTATTTCCACAATTTCACATAAACTCCAAAATTCTCTAAAAACCTCTAAATTCCATAGATATATTGCAATTTTTGGTCATCATGCTACAATATCTGATCAGAGTATTCCAGTTCCCTCCACCTCCATCCCCATCGAAAGAAAGTATAGAGGTTCGGGTAAGAGTTTGTAGGGATGTTGAATTACATGTTATGATGACGGAGATGCCTGATCACTACACATTGTAATCATATCTAAGAAATGAGATACTTGAATGTAAATGGAGAGCTCAATTTCATTGACTGGCACCTGTGGGTCAGCTTTTTAAATAACTAAGTAGGTATCATTGTGGAGGAATGACATGAGATATTAAGATGGCAAAAATTCAGAAAAAATATTATGTTATTTAGATACTTCTGCTATTTAGAATTTCGGATGATTGATCTTCTACTGTATATTCATTACAGATACTTGAATAATTTTTAATTGAAGACATAAAAGTTTATCACTGATGATACAGCAATGAATTAACAACATACATATCCATGCATTTATTCTGAAAATACAAATTGGGAAAGTTTAATTACACTACTAGAAAATGAAAACTTAAACAAGAAGTAATATTCCATAGACATATATTCACGCTACTACTAGTTTCAATGCAATGGCGTCATCATCAGGTACTAGTTAATGAACAACCTAGTAGGTACCTGATGATAATGCCTATGCATCAAAACTAGTAGTAGTATGAAAATAAAATTCTGTGGAATATTACTTCGTGTTTAAGTTTTCATTTTCCTGTGATCATAAATTTCCACATAGTTAAACCAAGAAACATCGAGTACCTTATTAGATTAGATTATTTATTCACCCAACTGGCAAAATACATAGTAGAGTACAGAACATAATCATAACTTATGCACCGTCAATGACCAATTATAAGCCCCCTTTTTTGACGAAAAGTAAGCCATAAAAAGTGATTGGGGGGGGGGGGTTTCTGGCACCACTAAAGTTAACATCGACATTTCACTATGTATATGTGTTCAAAAAAACAATAAGGAAATTGGGAAATAATATGTAGATATACATTTTGCAACAAGTTCAAGGATTCTGCCTAAAATGATTGAAATGTTATTGTTATCATATTATTTTCTATTATTTTTTTTTGTTGTTCAATAAAACTTTCTAATTTGTAAAAAATAATAATGTTTATAGACAAGAGGAAGAGTTCTAGGGTTTCTGATCAGGTCCAGGGGGTCACATAAACCCCATCAAGTAGGTTTTCTTAGAGATGCTGTTCTTCACATTTACATAACTGCCCATTTTATTTAAACACAAACTAAAAATTAAATGACAATGAGTTACATTATGATAAATTGAAGTTATAGCAAAGGTAAGTACTGATCATAAATTACAATTCTAAGACATTAAAAAAAATTCAAGTTGTAAGCTTGAAACTTTTAAAACTTGTAAGCACCTAATTCAGGTACATATTCTGTTTTTTTTACATAAAAAGTGTGATTTAGCTGAAAGAGAAAATGCCAATATAAGATGTTAAATTTTTCCAAAAGTGAGACGAAGGTTTGGAGGGGAGGCTATATTCAGTCATTTATGGTAATAGCATAGGGTACATCAAAAAAAGACATTATATAGAATGTGACACTGAAAAAACTTATAAGTGTCTTTGAAGCTTACATGAGCCAACTGGCAAGAGATGTGATCTGCTGAGCTGGAGCGTGGTCTCTTCATCTTTTCCTTCCTCCTCCCCACCTCCTAAACGACTCCCATCAATAGAGAGGTCTGAGGCATCAGCTGCCCTACTCGGCCATCCAGGACCCACAGTTCTCATGGTGTTCCCCAATGCTTGAGACCGAGGAACAGGAGGTGTAGACAGCAGGGTTCGCAGAAGTGTGGTTAGTTGGAGGTGATGTCGGTTGGCTGCTAATGCTTTTAACTCCACAGCAACTGTTCTCAAAAGCCATGATGTCTGCCCAAGTGTGTTGACTGAGGATTTTTAAAATAATGTAATCATGCCCTTAGTAACCCTCAAAAGCATATTTATTTAAATCTCGAAATGTCAGTGACAAAAATCGTATTACCATTTCACTTTCAAGCAATTTCTATCACACTAGTATGATACTGATTATAATCCCCCCTCCCTCTCACAACAAAAGCCAAGTTTGCATAGGTGAAGATTTTTTTAAGTCTACAAACTACCGAGATCACCAAAAGATGAAATGGCACCAGGGAATTTTAAAGCCAAATTAATGAAGCATCTTTTGGATCACTGTTTTTGTTCGGTTAAAGAATGCTTTGATTCATAAATAATGCTGATTAAACTATTGTGATTCCTTGTAGCAATATATTTTCTTTTAATTATATATGTTCTTATTTTTTGTATTTTGACAGGTCCTATATAGGTATGTACATCCCCTATGACCAAAAAACATTTTTTTATTTGCTATTTATTTATTTGTTTGTTATGGGTGAACAAACACTGGGCATATTACTGGAGGTTTTACCATATAAGACTACAAAAGGCAGATATATCCACTGCAGTATACTCTCATATCAGTGATCCTTTCTTTAATGATATCCTTTTATTCTAGACTATGACTTTAGTATTTTCGTATATAGGGCATCTTGACTAAAATCATTTAGGACCTCATCACATGAAAGAACACCTCAATTAACCAAACAGAAAACTCATACCAAAGGCACATCTCGAACCACTATGACCTATGGCAGGACCACCAAGCAGCCTAACCTCACCAGTCCTTCATTTAGGTCTTGTATTTCTTTCTACTCCAGTAATGACTGCCCTTCTCTAAGTGGTATGCTATCTTCTCTCCTACATACATTTTCAAGGTACTCTGTAAAACACTGGCCATAATGTACAAGTTCATTTTGCCTTCCCTTCCAAGGAATGTTTTTTTTTTATTCACTTTTGGAGGAAAAGGGCAACGTACCCTTGCCCCTTTCTCCCTTTCATCATCTGCTTTCCAAGAAAGGCATTTCACAGGTTAATTAATCTTTCTGGATAAAACTACACCTGGATGGGAAAGAAGTACAGAATCTTACATTTCAGGTAAATTTGTCCATAGAATTATACTATGGGGGATCCCTCCTCCCTTAACTTCTTTTAAATAATAATGCCTTAGAATAATAATGCCTTTCTAGGAATTTTCATTCTTTTCTCCCAATGAACATTTGGATACATTATCCTAGCCAGGTTACTCCTTTGCCATTTGATCCTTTGGAGGGTACAATCTAATTCTTCATTGCTATATCACCAAATGTTTTCATAATACAATATTGACTGAGACATCCTCGGGTGATTAATATAGTGAGCACCCAAAAATAAAACCATTTCAGGGTTTTAGATTTCTCTAAATATAAAACTTCCACATTTAGTTCAACTAGCCCATTACTGCCCTGCTGGTACTCTATCGATCAAGGTCTAATGGAATATGTCATTATATTGTTTTAAAGGGTCAATGAACAAAAAAACGAGCATTTGAGTCACATCACTTTGAGTAAAACATATCAACTTATATTTCTGCATTAATAAATCTCTTCATCCCAGGAATTATCTCATGTAGATTCAAGCAGGTATGTTCAAATCTAACTATACGGGAAAAAAAAGTATAAAAAGTAGGGGCCACAGAAATGCCAACACGCCTATTTCATATACGTACCTTCACATCTTTTCTGAGGAGAACCTCCACTGACTTCTCCTTTACTAATGATTGGAATGGAAAGCAGGTGCCTGGTGAGATAGTGACCTCCAGCAATACCACCTGCTGAAGATGATGATCGCAGGAAACGGAGCACAGGTTCAGATGTTCGAGGATCAGCACAAAGGGCATATAAAAGTCGGTATCCAAGGTCAAGGAGGGCAGAATGTGGTGCACGAGGTCGAACACCAGTGATATCCACTGCCGGCTGAGTGGTATTGGATGAAGTAACCTGGATACTGTTGGTCAACCCACGGTCCAAAAGCGCAAGAAGCGCATGCAAGCATGTCCTAGGAAACCCCAAGATCCCTGAGATGAAGCAACAGGAATTCACATCGAAATGTTATTAGTATTAATTTTACACAAATGCCAAAATGTCATCAGCACAACCCACCATACAAATATGTAGAGCCAAAACTAAGCTTATAACATTTCATTCTTTCAATGCAATAACATACTTGCAAACAAATAGATTTTAAAAATACATTGAAATACGATACGGTTTCAGGCGTAACTTTGTGGAAGTCCAACATACTAGGAGTAATTGAAGTAACTTTGCAGTTTCCACATGATAATTTATTTAGCACGACCATGGTTTCATAGCATGGCTACATCATCAGGTGACAAAATATAGAAATATAGTCCAAAAACGATTGAAAAATAATTTTCAATCGTTTTTGGACTATATATACTGCCTGTATTTCTATATTTTGTCACCTGATGATGTAGCCTTGCTTTGAAACCATGGTCGTGTTAAATAAATTATCAAGTGGAAACTGCAAAGTTACTTCAATTACTCCTAATACATTGACATGTTTTAAGATTACCCAAATTAGAGTTGATATTCATAAGGTCCCACTTGCATTTAAAAAAGGGTAAGGTCTGACCCAGCCAACAAGCAGTGTTTTTATTCCAGCAGAAGAATCTGTAATTAGAATCCTATATCATGATTAAATTTTTGTAGCACATCAACTGCAAGTGAATCATCTTTATTTCACACCAAAATGAAAATGAAATTTTACTCAATTCTGTCTACTATGCGAAAAACAATTAGCACCCTAATTCAAAAAGACTTCTCTATGCAACAAATCACTTGACAAAACACCATGTTATGCCGTATAATGTTAATGACAGGAAGATCACATTTAGAAAAATGATGACCAATGGTGTCACCATTTGTGGCCAAGGCCAAAAAACTTTGTACATCATCAACATAGTAACATGATACCCACGTTTGCCACGGTTAACACACTTTCTGTCATAAATGATCAAGAAGATATTGCATTACAATGCCCCACCAGTAAATCCCTGCAAGGAAATTCTCATTGGGAATTGGCAGTTAGAATAAACAATAACAATTAGGCTATGAAATTATTATTTATGGCTAGCGAAGATTATATTGCCATCCACAAGAGTCAATATGCCTAGTATAACCATCAAACCACACACACTGAATCCAAAATGCTTCAAACCACTCAAAATAATTTGAGACCAGTGGGAAAACACACCTCATACCAATTTCTGATTTAAAGCCAGGTGTTTTAAATGTAACTGTTATGAATGGGGAGTCACTGTAATTCATATCTCACTTGCTTAAATTCATTATTTCAAAATAAAGCCATATATATGATTCTCACCTGGTTGCTGAAAAACAGTTTTCCTCAAATCTTTGGAGAGGTGAAAGCCAAGAAAGAAATGAGCCAAATTGGGAGCCGGTGACTGGGGGAGCCACTGCAAAAGGAGTCTCAAAACCATTTCCTTTCCTCGTGCTCGGATGCTGAGTCCTTTAAGAGGTTCACTGGAGTTCTGAGAAAAGCCTTCAGATGACTAAAAAGGAAAGGATATGTTTTAATTATTCTTAATTGATCATGGTCGATGGTTCCAGGCTTATGTTAATGGAAATTGTTCTGGGAAAGGACACTGCTTTGTACCTGCAGATGATGCCTAAGCATTGAAACTATAGTACATCAAAGATATCTTGATCTCTGGCAGTTCAAAACATCAACCAATCAACGATCATCTTGCAAGTCTTATAGCGGAGACATACCATGAGTGAGAGAGAAAGCTAACAAAGGAAACATGGTGGTTATGCTTACATCAACTGCCCTTTTGTATACACAAGACATTGTTTTTCCCTGTAGTCGCCAGACATTCACTGTCATGAATGCATAAAACACCTTAACATAGTGCTATAAGATGTTTTTTTATATTGTGGTGATTCTTTACAAAATAGGTTCTGCAATATGATAATGGGCAATATACTGATGGAAAAGAACAGATCCATTATGATATTATATGGGCAGATGACCCACATTGAAGATATTACACAATACATATTACTATTATACATTATATATGTACAGTAGAAGTCCGCTATAACGAGAGCTGATAAATTACGAAAAATATCTCGTTATATCGCACACTCAATATAGCCGACGGTCATTTAAATTCACCTCTTTCGGCATTTATAATGGCACTAAAGGTAGGCGAAAATGAGCCATGAAGTAGTTGTATCAATCCATCTGCGAATGTATTAGAAAGATTTTAAAATATTGTCACCAAAAGCCATGCACTCGTAAATAATGTATGTCACGCATCAGCATTATCTTTGGCTACGTTTCGTGAACAATCATAGATAAGGTATGGCCTGCGGTTAACAATTACAATTCCATAAATAA
>WURS02001243.1:0-12809 GCA_011762765.2 Rhinocypha anisoptera
GCGGGCGCGTGGTTGGGGGGGCGGGGGGGGGGGCGGGGTGGGGGGAAGGGAGGAGGACTTGGTCTTCCGTGAGGGAGTCTTTTTTATTTCCTAAGAATACAAATGAGTGAACTTAATCCCCACACGCGTTGCCGCCCCCCCCCCTCTCCCTCTCTCGCATACTCCTTCCGGACTTCCACGGCCACACCAAAACCCTTCGGTGCCTAACCTTCTCCGCGCTAAACAGACTCATCCCTCTCCGCCCTCACACCTCCCCGTCCACCAAACTATCCCTCACTTTTCCACTAGCTAATCCCTGGGCGATGCGGGGGAGGAGGTGGGAAAGCGAGAAGGAGTGGCGGGGGCCATTGGCAAGGGACGGGGTAGAGAAGAGGGAGATAAAAATGGAGAGTGAGAGAGAGAGAGGATGGAGTGAGGGAAAGAGAGATACAGGGCAAGAGAGGAAGGACACGTAGAGATATCGTCGGGGAAAATGAGTTGACTGGGACGAGAACGGCGTTGCCAACCTATGAAAAGTTTCAAACTCAAAACTCGCCACCGAGAAATAAGGGAATCAGTTTGGGAGTTTTGATAGAATTCCATTTTTTTACTTTTAATTTTTTTAACATAAGAGGTTATTTACGTTCTATGCGGATCATTGATGAATCCAATATCGTTCCTCATATATGGGATCGGGGATAGTGCACTAACTCTCAAAAGCTATTGTTTCCCTAGTCGAAGGTCTTGACTCGTATCTCAAGTGTGGCGAATTCATGATTTCGTAGGATATTTATAATTACAATTATTTATACTTAGGTGTAGAGTGTGGAGTAGGCCTAGAATAACATTCCTATTATCGTGCAGAGCACTTAATTAGGTACTCCCTAGGTCGTTTTGTTCAGAGGTCAATACCATCGACCTGTATCCCTTATCACTTTCTCTGCTACTTGAATTACTGCATAAAATTACTGTATCATTCCAATTCCAGTGTTGGAAATGATTTTTAACTGGTGGCTTTTACCTTTTGTAGCTATTGATACGGCTACATATGATGTATTTATGTGCAAGATGATTTTTATAACAGAGATTAATGATATTTGCAAAAACAGAAAGAGTCATCGCCTGGTTGTAACTAGAGAACAGTTACATGCGTAAATATTTTCAGACAGTTGTATTAATTAAGTAGAAAGTTTTTCATTTTATCTTGCGCAATAAATTAGAATTATGCCTAAAAACCTATTTTTTCTTTGCATCCAGACGGCATTCCTCTTGTTCGTTTATTGACAATCTATATTTCTCATTCACTTAGCAGTTTGAACGTTTGGGAGATTGAAGAAATGAACTGAAAAAATCGAGTGACACCAATCCTCGGATTTTAATCATTTTACCTAATATTTAATCGTATTTTGCATAGAATAATTCAATTTCAAAGTACTGCAAATGATCAACACAGGTTATTAATGAGGTTATAATGAGTTTGATTGTTCTCCGCATTGAATGAAGGTCTGAATGTTCATCGATTGTTCCCAGCAAGCTATCACGTGACGCGTCGTTGAATTCCAAAGGTGGTGGCCTGCAATTTGATCAAAAGCACGGTTAGTTTTCGAGAGCATCCCGTTAAAAGGATAAATCAACCAAGAGGCATCATGCAATAAATTGAACACTCCTTAAATTACGTTGACTATTCATGGCCCTTTGTCATAACTGGAATTATCGTTTTTTTTAAATATTATGATATATTACCGCACATTATGATTATTGTGGTTTTAAATGAAAATTAAATTTTAACTTTATTACAATGATGCTATGATAGGTTTACCAGTAGAGAAAAAAATCTTTATATTTTCAAAAGACCCGATTTATCATATTAACACCGTTACTCATTCTCATAATTACAAGTAATATTAAGTTCCTTCAGGAACTAAATATTACTTGTAATTCGTGCGTGAGAAATTTGAAAGAAAAAAGTATGATTCGCACAACAAATTTCCTTTCCAATTAAGTCCCACAAACAGTAAAGCACAGATACAACGAAACAAACAAAAGGAGGCGAGCTTTTCCCGGTGTAAGTCGAATATCTCTAGTATTTGAGAGATGACCCACCCTATATACTCCAAATTATGTCCGGGATGGAAGAACTATCCCGTGGTTCACGTTGCTTCAAGGGCAAACATTGCTAAGAGAGAAAATCTCGCCACTAGAAAAGGGAACTTGGACGGAAACCTATCTCGATGACGTAAACTCTTTTGAACTGTGAGCGACACATTTACTTTCGGATTTCGCCGCGCAGAGTTAGGGAGGTTGGATCCCTCGCCGTGGATGCTGAAAGAAGATACCTCCACGGAAACGAAAGAAGAAAAAAAAATATTTTTAACACATTTCTGTCGAGGACCAAAATGAGAGTCAAGAGTAAAATTTCAGACGGTTGGCACTGCCGGTTGAGAGACAAGGAGACAAGAGGGACGGAAAATGAAAATGGGAACGAAAAAGAGACAACAGGCGGACGTGACGCGCTAAACAAAATAAAAAAAAGTTTCTCTCGGAATGAAGATTTGGTTGAGACAGGGAAGAGGGGTTAGAGAGAGAGAGAGAAAAAAAAGAAACGGGTAGAAGGACGACGGAGGGGTGGATGGGTAAACGAGTGAGTCGGGGAGGAAATATGAAAACCGAGCAGTTCCAAGAGAAAAAGCGAGAGAGTGAGATGCGACAATGCAGTCAGTGTATGGGAAGTCCAGAAGTGAGTAAGCCGGGTGGGGGACGGACGGTATTACGAGCGGTGATCAGTAGAGGTAAGGGACGCACTTACCAGGAAATATAATTGAAACCAGCCTTTTATTATCCCAAACCTCCCGTGCCTTATCAAAACTCGTCTTTCGGCGCGTGGAATGAGACGAGGGGGGGAGATAAGGGCGAACAATTACTAGGCGAGGACGGACCGCGTTTCTGCCACGATAGGGATTTTTGACTTCGTAAAAATTCCTGTTCGCTTCCTCTTGCCTGCCGTTCTGCTTGCCTGGGGATTGCGAACGAACCTTGGATGCTAAAAGCGTGGTGCAAAATTCGTGAAAAATATCTATCCTTCAACTTTCTCATTGTAAATGTTATAAAAACAATAATGTAATAATTTGTAACATAATAACTGAATCCTCGGTACAACTTTCAAATATTAAGTTGATTATCAATATTAAGGTAAATTTACTTTGCTCGCAATGAAATATCCCCATCAATTCCATTGCTGTAGATCAAATTATTCCTGTCTATTCCTTGCACTGCACTCATATTCTGAAAGAAAATATCACTCGAATTTTCTTAAACTTACGTGAACGGATTTAAACGTAAGGAATTTTAGCCAATTCTCCGTAAGGTTTGATCGAAGAAGATCTAACAAGGACACTAGTCTACATGGAAAGGCTAATGTGGATATATTTAAAAATATATAGTAATAAAACAAATGTAAAAACTGCTGCCAGGGTATGTCAAACGATTAATAAATGAGCAAGGAAAAGATGAAGTTGGGCAGGTGGAAGAATTCCTCTTCTTCGGTAGCAATCACCAGTGATGGAAAAGGCAAGAAGGAGATTTTATAACTGTGTATGTAACTAAGAAGGTTTCATCTTAGAAAATCGTCACCATGTGTTATTTACAAGAAGCTGTGAAACTTAGAGAAAACTGCGATTAAATCTATAAACAGCAACCAGAGTGTAAAGAAACCATAACATGGTGAAAAATCCTGTATCTGGGCGAATAATTGGGATTCTCTTTAACCGACGAACCACTTAAAGACCATATACAAACTACGTTCAAAAATAAATTAATTTCAAGACCCTTCTGTTTAACTCTATGACAAATTCCGGACTGAAAAAAGACTGGTGTTTATAAATTAAATTTAAAGTGTATGGCTATCTATGAATATTGGAAAAATAGGAAGAAGTTCCAAGAGATACTGAAGGAACACTAAGCATACTTCTGAAGTAGGTCCCCGTGACTTCAAATCGAAATTTAAAAATTTTTGGAATAAGGGACCAAGGCCCAAAGACCAGAGACTCTGTAAAGAAACTATACATATTAAATTGTGTAATAGCCCAATGGGGTTTACGCAACGAATAGGTAATAACTGCTCCCTTTCCCAATATTTTCTTCACTCTAACTCGTCCTACTTCATCTCTCTCCTGCCCCATTAAATTGTAGTGTGTAGATTCATGGGAAATATATTTTGTAGCTTACACTTGATGATGAAGTTCAGCATTGAAGTTTAAGTAGTGTAATAAATACTTTTACTGTGTAAATTAAATTTTACTTGAATCATTTCTTCTTTCCTTTATTACCGTTCAAGAATTACCGGAATGAGTATCCTGCGCTACACTTTATGTTAAAAAAGTTAGAAGAGACGTCTTAAACGTTGAGAGAACTGATTAACTCAGATATATTGTTGTATAATACTAGATAAACAATAAAACGTTTCTGAAAAATTGAGAAATACGTACATACTGGTTATATATTGGTATATAAAAGTTTAATCTTTACATAGCTTCCGATAGCTACAGCCAAGGAATAAGTACCAACCACCACCACACCACCCGAAGGTTGGTATGTTAAGTGAGGATAGATCTCACCTAGTACTAAGCCCACGACGTGTGTAAATTCATAAATCAGGTTAGAGGGGCCGGTTCCTTTCCCTGTGCCGCCTGTGGTTTCCCACTAAGATGTGGTACCCGAAAAATCACTTATCTTGGGTTTTAGCTGGAGGTGTCCCGAGTCGAAACCGGGTCTCGAACCCTAGTCCCCCTGTCAGTAGTCAAGAACTCTACCAACTGGTCTACCACGACCGCTAAGTACCAACCGTGGTACTTATCCTATGCCACCGCAGTTTCATTGCAATCGGTAGGAGCATAGGTGCGGACGAAGAGTGGAAAGTAGGTAGTGACAAAGAGAGTTGAAACGAGGCTTTGAGACGAAGAGAAGTTATGAATCGGAAGGAGAAAAAAGAAAAGACGAAGAGTACACCCCTTTAAAGGTTTGTTGTTTCGGACGGGTAAAAAAAAAACATGGAGCGGGGAAACATCTGCCTATTGGCTATGCAGGGGAAATTTCGAGGGAGGAATTTGGGAAGGAAAGGTGAAGGCAAAATGGGGTTATTGTTTCGCTCGGCGCTTTCGTCGTGTGGGAGAAAACTCTGAGGTGTAGCGCGGAGGGTTTCCCGGCACAAAAATTGAGATGGGTTGGGGATATGAGGATGAGTTTCCACCTCGGACAACCGGGAGGAGCTTGGGATCGGAAGTACAGAAGGAATGGGGAGAGGGAAGGTGGAAATGAGAGGTTTTTCGAACGGGGGAGGGGGTGTGTGAGGATGATGAGGACGACGGTATGAGATGACGGGATGGAACTTGTTTGTTTGCGTGGGATTTTGTGAGCAAGGCTCGAAAAATTCCCGTTCGGAAAGAAAAGTGAAAAAAAATGTGCTTCGACGGAAAGGCATCTGTGACCAAATGTGTAGTAGTGCGTGAACAAAGAAATCGAAAATTTGTAAATACAGATTGAAATGGAGTATAAATATGAGCGACGGTTTGGGATGTTTGGAATTCCTTTCATTAATGAAAAAAGGCATTCTATCAAATGAATTTAAAAGCCGAAAAACACGAAGACATAACTTGGTTTTTACACGCAAGAGTTTATTTATTCATATGCTAGAAACAACCTCCAATAAACTTTGGGCTTTAAAAAGCTCTGGCTGGTTATAAAAAAATAATTAATCTCCTCACCCATGCAAACCCACCCGAACATATGTGCAAGTAAACTCTTTTGCGTGTTTTTTCCCATGAAAATATGACGTTCGAATCGATGACGTTATTTAGAGTATCAGATAAAAATATGCCTGGAGAGGAAAAATTAAATTCTCCTAAGTTTTAAAGCATATAATGTGACACAACAAGTGATTCTGTATTTAATGGTTCGACCTAGAAAGTGAGGTATTGTTATACTATTCGATATTTCTAAATCCGGTGTCCAAATCCTTAACAATCGAAAAAAGTTTCCATTTTCTCGGCTTGTCAATAGCATGCGGTGCCCCGAGGCATGAGAAGGAAATCTGAGAATATCTAAAGGGAAAGGGAATAAGGTTCCGAGTCTTCTATAGCTTCATTCAATTTCCGAATTTTCCCTCCAATATCAACTCGGATAAGGGAGTGCGTGTAGATTTCAGATACTGCATGTAGAATGTCACAGCAGTACATGCATAAGATTTTACAATAAAAAAAGATGGCATTTATAAATGAATGGGGCATTTATAAATGAATGGGGCATTGATGTGTCTTTTTTTTACGAAATGGAGATCATCGGGCCATATAATGAACGACATATTTATTCATTTAAAATCGCCCACAAAAAGCACAATTAGGTCAATCACAGTGGGCACTATAAAATTTTTAATAACAAGGACGAAACGCACACGTCCATGCCCAAAGTGAAGATTGAAAAATCCACCTAGACGGAATTCGAATCCGCGACCTCCAGATTGGCAGACGAGGACGTTACCCCCGCCGCCAGCGAGACCGACCTCGGAGGAATTTCGCGATGGCCGTGACTTTGTTGAATTTCATTTCACGATAAGGAAACGAGTATATACTTAGAAATTAAATTCTGTTGCTGTGGAATCGCAAAATATTCATTCCCTCATCCCGTATTTTGCAGTAACTTATAAGGTTTGAAAATTTGAAAATAAATGTTTACTGCCCAAATATCCCTTCCCTCCACCCCTCAAACTTGTACGGACTTGAACTGAAACATTTCACTCCTTCGGTTGAAATTCATCCGGACACTGCAAGGAAACGGAACAAGAAAATAGCAAATAGGTATCTGGAAATTTTCTGAATGTGTGCAACAGCTTATGTATCCGAGAGGAATATTTTCTTAAGAACAAAAGGTGGTTTTCTCTTACGAACCACTTATCGAGCGAGAGAGAGAGATAAAAGGGGAAACGACTTTGGAAACGGGACATCGTGCTCCTGCCACGCAAGAAAAGGAAAGAAAAGGTGGTGGGCGGGCGGAGGATGGAGATGGGATACACATTTAAATCTTCGAGTCGTGAGATCTGGAGTGAAAGCAGATGGGTTCGGGACTGAGGGTGGGGACGGAAATTTCGCGGAAGGACGAGGAGGGGAGGTGTAGCAGAGGGAAAAAACAATGGCGGAGATGAAAGAGGGGGGGGGGAGGGGAAACGAGTGGCTGGAGACAGGTTTGGAAGTCGGGCGGGTATTTAAGAAAGCATCCGGCCGGAAGAGAGAAGCAAAGACGGAGAGAGAAAAGAGGCGCATGCGGATGACGTAGTGCTCACTTGTTATCGATGGGGAAGGAGAATAGAAGTGGATAAAGTGGCGGGTTAAATGTGCTGGGGACGAAAGGGGAGCGAAGGACGCGTGGGACACCAAAGGACACGACAAAGCGTACTTAGGCGTAAATATCATGTCATATTTGTCAAATATAAATGTCATATTATCAGGCAGCTCAACCGGCCAATCTCCTCTACATTTTGTGTCAACACTATTATTAGAAAACAATTTTGAAATTACCGAAATCCATACTTATAACGACTTTTCTATAATTTCCTGCCTTATAAATGTTGAATGACCGTTGGAAGTTCACCTTTACCTTTCAATTTCGACCAAAATAAACGAATAAGAGTTTATGGTCAAAATATTAATAAAAGTTATTTTTCAATACAGAGACATAAACATTTGAAGCTATGTGATCGATTTATATTCTAACATAGCCATTCGTATTCCTAATGGGTCGTTTCAAGTCGAAAAACTATTGCAATCAAACAATGGTCATTTCCACACATCAGTTTTTCCACCTGTGTAAATAATGAAATGCTTGAATCACCAAGGTCTCAAACTATGAACGAATCTCCAACAAGTTATGCCGGAGACCATTTTATCAAGCCAAGGTGATCGGTTTCAAGGAGTCTTTTGTCTTCGTTAAGATGCCTGAGGTACAACACCCACCGAATAACTTCCTTTACCCTGGTATTTTGTGCGTAAGTTAGAGTTTATAAGTATTTACATCCAACTATTTTGGTACGCAGAATCATGACTGTCATTCGAGAATTCGTACTATCCTAGAGAACCAATCGGAGGTAAGTTTGACGTGAAAATTTTCATCATTAGCCAAATGCTCCCCAAGGATCAGGCTGAAACTGTCAAAGGTGATTTTCTTGCAACACAATCTACCAGTTAGAGCTCATATGAAGGGGGCAGCCCGGATGTACTCTGCATGGAAATAGATTCATCAATAACATGAAGTCGAAGTAACGAAAGACGGACCAATTTTTAACCAATTTATTTTACCAAACAAAGCTTATACTGGTCTGCATCATTTGACGTGGAGGCTGGGACACATAATTCAATGGCAGCAATTGGAATACTGTGGAGTAGGTTCACCCTGACCTACTAATCCGGTGTATGGATTTGACGTGTCGCAGAGATAGGGATATGACCACGTCAAAAACGTTCTTCAAAGTGGATTTAAAGACATACTTCAATTTAAAGAGTACTCGGGAAACCGAGTGATTTAAATTTATGTAATAATGGTCTAATCCGAAAAAAAATGTTCTTCCTGGGATGGTGAAAGATAATATGATTAAAAAATACTGAAGGCCAGGGTATGAGCAGCTAAAAACGTGCGTTAGAACTTGGTATTTTTCAACTATTTGATGGTGTCGAAGGGGTTACTTTCCGCCGCACATGTTTAAGTAACCCCGTTTTATTGTAATCTCATGCCTGGGAGGGGGAGAGGGAGAATAACAAGTCAAATCTAAGTGTAACATGAAAAACCATAGAAAATTGACATAAAAGTGCTCCAACAGCGTATTGATAGAGAAGAATCACTCGTGAAGGAAACATTCTTTTCGCCGGTCGGGTTAGTCTGGAGGTAGCGTGCTCGCCGGCTAAGCTCTAAAAGATTTCATAAATTCACCGATATTGAAAATTCTAACTGAAAGGATGTAACTGGGCTTAATTTTCCACTTATTCTGCATACAGTTGAGTGTAATATTGTGACATTAATGTATGTTCATTAGGATTACGAAATATAATGTGAACCAAGAAATATGTGTCAAAATTTCTGTGCCCAAAGGCTTTTTCTATGGAATACATTTATATTTTTCCACGATGGTAAAATTGGTTGGTAAAATAAATGGTATAAATCTTATCAAAGGATGCACAAGGCGCTGAGCGGCTGGAAAGTTTTTAAAGTGGAAGGGAGTCATGCAAAGGGAAATATTATATGATTGATGAGCAAAGAGATCGAGATCTTTAAAGAGTTGAGTTATAAATGGTCGACACGAATGAGGATAGGATAAAATAAGACGAAACCTTCAGGGATACGCTTCTTTCCGATATGATGCTTTTTTTCTCTTATAAGATTTGGAGCTTTCATCTTCAAGTGTGAGGGATTGCATTTAAAGAAATGTCCTTGCGTCGGGTAGGGAGAGGATGCAACATAAAAAGCTTCCTTTGACCCGCACAAGAGGATTCCAGCCTAATTTCTCGGTTGATAAATCCTTAAAATCGTTAAATTCGCACAGGTATTGCGATAGACTAAAATGTAGGCCACAGAGACTTCAGAATCTCTCAAGTTTTCTGTGTTTTCGCAATGATTTTCCATTTCAAGGACCGAGGTAACGTCAGACCAAGTTGGCGTAGATTACCTCTCGAACGTTTAATTACACTAATTAGGAAGAATTATTTTTAAACGATGTTCTAGTTAGGTTTTTCGTCATGGAGGCGTCATGATGGTTTTAACAAAATAATGCGTTTTTGTGCCATCCGTAAGTAGCGTTCGTTAGTATACGGAAAAAATCGCACGAGGGAACTTCATTTTTAACCTCACTGAAAAAATAAATACTTGCTACAGTTGTGTCGTAGGTAGTCATTTTCATTTTTTTATTTTTAAAAACTAAAAACAAATTAAAGCTCATTAGTAATATCCGTATTTCTTGTAGTTACACATTTGCACTAAAATAACCTCGATTCGCATAATTAACGGCATCTTTCTGGTTTTGCATAGAGTTTTACAACGACCAATGTAAATTGCAATTATTATAAGCAGTAGTATTTTTCTTTATAGGGTGCTTCGACGGCTATGGTCATTTCGCACTTCTTCAAATCGTATAAAAAAACATACTGGACAACAACAACATCCATGCCCTGGCGGGTGGAACTCGAACCTGCGACCTTTGGATTAGCCGGTGAGCGCACTACCCACCGGAAAAATCGAAATTATCAGGTTTAAAAATAAGATGGATTTTTATCAATATAATGAAGAAATATACAAAAAATCTAGAAACACATTTGTATTTATACCAGCTAATCCTATGAACAGGTACTTTTAATTCAAGTCAAATACATTAACTTTGATCATTTCACGGTTTTTTCACTGTTTTAAAACTGAAATATCTTACAATCCACTGCCATAAAAATCGTGTAATGATGTTAAACTTGATTATGTTTGTCAGTTTTTTGTTAAAGTAGTCACTTAAAATTTTTTTCCACTCTCGGTTCCTCGTAATATCCATCTAAAACGTAAGATTCTAAGTAAGAAATTCTTAGGATTCATAAATATGACTGGCTTAGGCTATTTTATTTTCACAGGTATTTGGCAAATTCTATTACAATGGAATTAGAGAAATAGATTAAATCCTATAGTTAAATTCTAACCTTTGTAAAATTATATATTTCAGCAGTATTTTTCAAGTGTCAACTCTCAATCTTATAATAACGTTATGGACAGTTAAAAGTCAAGGGGTAGAAACTATTAAGTCTTTTCACTACATTAACAATGATCATATATTATGATATAAAATTTAAAATTCTCTGAAAGAGTCAACAAACAAATATTTCACATACTAATAAAAGTTGTGAGAGAATATAGGTAGAATATATACATATATAAATATATATAATATATATTTATTACTTGTTTAAAAATTGTTTTATGAAAATTTTCAAATGTAACTTCCTTATTTCCTTGGGTTAAATTAAGGTATACGGAACTAAAGTTTATATTGAGTGGGCATGTGAAAATTTAATAGGCTTTCTCTGTAATGAAAATACGAGTACAATCTCTGCAGAGAGACTTCCTCAAAGCAATACACCTAAGAGGCTTGGTAGATGAAGACGGAAAGGGATTTGGTAAGATATTTTTACCCAAAATGGAGAAAATCTGCTGCTTCAGTCTCTCAAAATTCTCTTTATATCCTCCTTAAAGGAGTTGAAGAAAGTATCCATGCTCTTTTGTAAACATTCTCGAAGAAGTGCATTAGGAAATTGTTTTCGGTTTTCCATGTGGGTTGAAGTTGTTGCTGCAGTAAGTGATATGCTATCAGTCATGATTCTCCGTATATTCCATTGGAAAAAAGCTCCAAGCACTATCAGCTAGTTCAGTTTGACTTGTGAATTTGAGTGAGAACTATTTTATTCTTATCAGCACTAAGAAAATCACATGAAATATCAATAATTGAAACTGAGAAAGTAGTTCAGACATTGGACAAAATTTTATTTGATAATTACTATAACCTTTTCAATATTTGATTGTTTCGAGGACATATCAGAACTTATTATACGTTAATGATGTTTTAAAAGCACTGTTCTAAGAGGAGAAACCGAATTTCCTACTAGTAGAGGAACATTCGTTTTCTTTTCATTTCATGTAATGATTATTGACGTACATGTCTAAAAAAGACACTGGTTTCATCCTTTTAGCAATATGGGTACATAAAAAGGGGTCCAGGCCTTAAGTATATTGATGCTAAAGTTCATACGTTACTTATTTAGGTTAAACACAATTATTAACTACACATTATAAAGAGAAATTCCAAATTTTGCGTTTCCTTTTATAGAATCAACAATTGATTCCAAAAATATTGGGATGATGAGGATGAATCCACTGGTATCATCAAATTTTAATTGTTCGTGGAAATGAAATAGGCCATAAAAACCACCCACCTAAAAGGTATAAATGAAAAAGCTTTGAAATATAATATGTTTAATTAACTTCGTCCTAGTAATGGATCAATTTATAGTAAAGGATTACAAAAGCTGTCAGGAGGCAGATAACTTGACCACAAAGTATTAAGTGTTAGGTAGGTAATTGAAAACCTTAAGCCTGAGGAACAGCAAAGGAGCTTGAGGAGATGGTCAAGTGACAGGATAGTTTGGCGAATTTCCACAAACCAATCTCGATTGGTAAGGTACACATGCAATGACATGAATTCATACGAAGCTCTGAAAGCTTTATACCCTGAAGGTGAGAGGAAAAGACTTTTCACCGAATTCAATAATATTCAGCTGTTCTTTTATGCCTGGCAGAAGGTGTTGCTCGGTCAAAGGTTCTCTACGAAAACAAATTGCTTCGAAAAAACACGAACACGAAATAAGAATAGGAAACATTGCATGCGTTATACCTTTTTCCTTCACTTCCAAGAAACGAATCCGTCTCCTTTCCTTGCCCCTGCCTTGCAAAATCCTTGGCCACCTACCTGGCCAAATTTGTCTCGCAAGACCCGAAAGTGGTCTCTCTTCCAGACGCCAATGACCCAACGCAATGATGCAAATTCCTCTCCTCCCAGTTTGTCGCATTGACGTCGGCGAGCCCCGATCGCCCGCCACCGACTGCTGCCTTTTTGACTCTCCCACGCGAGCCTCCATCCTCCTCATCCTCCTCCCCACTCCACAAAAACCGTTTCAAACCATCCTCCCCCCCCCCCCGTGAGGGAGGGAGGAGGGGCTGGGGAGGGACTGGGCGGGGGGTAAACGAAAATTCCCGGAATTCCGCCA
>WURS02001254.1:0-12808 GCA_011762765.2 Rhinocypha anisoptera
AGGGAGAGAGAGAAAGAGAGAGAGAAAAAAGAGAGAAAGAGAAAAAGAAAAAAAAAGAGAGAGAGAGAGAGAGAGAGAGAGAGAGAGAGAGAGAGAGAGAAAGAGAGAGAAAAATAAGGGAGCGAGAAAATGAGAGAAAGAGAATTAAAGTGAGAGAGAGAAAGAGAGAGAGAACAAGAAAGAGAGAGAGAGAGAGACAGAGACAAAGAACAAGAGAGTAAAAGAGAGAGAAAAAAAGAGAGAAGGAGAGAGAGAAAGAGAGAGAGAAAAAAGAGAGAAGGAGAAAGAGAAAAAATAAGAGAGAAAAACACAGAGATAGAGAGAGAGAGAGAGAGAGAGAGAGAGAGACTAGGACAGAGAACAAGAGAGAAAACGAGAGAGAGAGAGAAAGTAAACGAGAGAGAGAGAGCAAGAGAGAGAGAGAGAGCAAGAGAGAGAGAGAGAAAGAGAAAGAGAATTTTCTGGTCACACTTGATTTAGCAAAACATAATTATCATCAACAAGTTTTCTATTTACAGAAGATTCTCTCTCTTTCTCTCTCTCTCTCTTTCTTTCTCTCTCTTTCTCTCTCTCTCTCTTTCTCTCCCTCCCTCTCTCTCTTTCTCTCTCTCTCTCTCTCTCTCTCTCTCTCTCTCTCTCTCTCTCTCTCTCTCTCTCTACATAGAGGTTGGGTAGAATATGACAAATGACACTAGGCACGAAGAGAGAGAGAGAGAGAGAGAGAGAGAGAGAGGAGAAACGAGCAAAAGATCAAATCAGGGCAAAGCTCAACTCAATGCTAAACCAAACCCAGTCCGGCAAAAGTCGTTTCTCTCTCTCTCTCTCAAGTCTAGTCAAGTCTTCTCTTTCTCTCTCTGCTAATGATAGAGAGGAGAACATAGACAGTGACAGAGAGAGAATGATCGTGTGGTACAGAATATTCTGGGCAGATGGGCTAGAGGGTAACATGGGGTAAAAATTAATCAGACAAAACACTGAAAGAGAGAGAGAGAGAGCGAGTAAAAGAAAAAAGAGAAATGTATTTGAATGAAGCCCAACAACTACGCGAGGAAAAATAGGAAAAGATGAATGAACTGAAAGAAAGAGAGAGAGAGAGAGAGAGAGAGAGAGAGAGAGAGAGAGAGAAAGAGAGAGAGAGACATTGCTGAGGCTCGTTAGTCTGGACACATTTTAACCAAAAATATAACAAGACCATAAAGAAGGAAAAATATTTTCTACAACTAAAATATTCTAGACTGGAAAAAGAGAAAGAGGAGTCTAGTTAGCGCTATGGTAAAAACACTTCATGAAAGATAGAAAGTGGGAACTAATTAAAATCTGTAAAAGCAGAGAGAAAGAGAATGAGAGAGAAGACGAGAGAGAGAGAGGGAGATTAGAGTCATAGGAACTTGTCAATTGGCATGACAGAAGCTTGGCGGCGAATTCGATTTATATGTCGAATTGTGGAAATCTTTCTCTCTCTCTCTCTTCCTATTTTCCTCTCACTCACTCACATTTAGAGTCTATGTGCCAAAAACAGTTAATGAACATCAAACCAGTGAAAGTAAAAGAGAGAGAGAGAGAGAGAGAGAGAGAGAGAGAGAGAGAGAGAGAAAGAGAAAGAGAGAGAGTAAAAAGCTCAAACGTCAATTTATGATTGTTTGGCATATTATGACGTGAAATTCTTGACGATTCTTCCAAAGATTCTCACTCACTTACAAATTATTTTATTTCACTCACTTAGCCAAGTAAAATATAAAATAAAATCTGCTTTATAACCACAAGCAACTGTCCTTGAAAAAGCATTTCCAATTGAACCTAATCATTATCGTCGTCATCATCAACATTTTCTAGAAAATAAGTATTGATTCTGGGAAAATTAGAGTAAATCAAACGTGTCAAAGATAAAAGATCGAATCGAATTAGCGGAGATAATTTGAATCGATCTCGTTCCATTTTCGAATGAGGTGAAGCTCTCTTTCTCTCTCTCTCTCTCTCTCTCTCTCTCTCTCTTTCAACCACCCTCTCCTACACTCAAACTCGAACTATTCTATTCTATTCTTAGCCTTAATCCCACATACGCTTTTTTGCTCTTTTCGCTTTCTCCCTTTTTTCCTCTTGTGCAGTGCTTATATATATAAACAAAGAAAGACTGATGATGTGATGTTGGTAGTGTAGATGCACATTGTGTTGTGTGTTGGGTTTGGTTCCAAGAATCGAACTACATACAGAAAGAGAGAGAGAGAGAGAGAGAGAG
Organism: Rhinocypha anisoptera; assembly: GCA_011762765.2. Lineage (NCBI taxonomy): Eukaryota > Metazoa > Arthropoda > Insecta > Odonata > Chlorocyphidae > Rhinocypha > Rhinocypha anisoptera. The sequence continues at coordinate 2,237 of WURS02001254.1, forward strand.
AGAGAGAGAGAGGCGCAAAGACATAGAGATAGACAACAATTCGCAAAATTGCTCATGCTTGTTTCACTATGTGTGATGACGATGATGACTGTGTAGTGAAGAGTGTAATGTGACGCAGTGTGAGCGATGGATTCGACGTTGAAAAAGAGAGAGAGAATGGAGAGAGAATGAGAAGGAGAAAGAGAGAGAATGAGAGAGAGAGGGAGAGAGAGAGGGAAAGAGAGAATGAGAGAGAGAGGGAGAGAATGAGAGAGAGGGAGAGAATGAGAGAGAGAGAGAGGAAAAGAGAGAATGAGAGAGAGAGAGAGAGAGAGAATGAGAGAGAGAAGCTCGCGGGAGGCTATTAGCTTCCACTGCCACTGTGAAGCGACCATTAAGAATCCCGGGTAAAAGCTAATCGGATGCCTTGTGACGACGAATGAGGCAGTGAGAGAGAGAGAGAGAGAGAGTCAAAGAAAAATAGAAAATGTGTGAGGAAAATAAGAGAGAGAGAGAGAGAGAGAGAAGCAATATAAAGAGAGCCTTGTCACTTGGGCATGGAGTTGGGGTGCTAAGGACGTGTCGTTAAAGTCCACAGATAGAAAGTGAGAGAGAGAAATTCTCTGACTAGACGCATCAATCACACATACACACAAATCTCCCGACCACCACACCATCAACACGTTTGCCAATTGGAAAAAGTGGCCAACTACGAGAGAGAGAGAGAGAGAGAGAGAGAGAGAGAGACAATAAAAAGTACAGCACTCCAAAAACACGCGATTCTCTATAGTCTAGTCTCGTAGAGTTGAGTAGACATAAACAAGACAAAAACAACATGAACAACACTCATATAGACAGTAAAAGTAAAGTTTGACCTTCAAATTCGAATCACTGCTCAAAGAAATTAGTGATTAGTCCACTCTGTGATGAATGGCAAGTTTGAGGGGGAGAGAATTGAATGAAAGAGGGAGAGAGAGAAAGAAGGGAAGAGAAAGAGAAAGAACAAAGATTCATGTTCATCGTGGTTAGACTTGAATGAAAGTTTCTCTTTGAACATCTCTCTCTCTCTTCACTAGCATTAATCTCTCTCTCACTCTCTCTCTATTTTATTTCACAGACACCACTCTCTATTATTTTGAAAATTGAATAAACGGATTTAGAGTTGCGTTGAAACCACTAAGCACTTACAGACACAACTTTTGGTGTGGATTAAATCTTTACACAAAAACTCTTCTCTCTCAAATGGACAGCAGATTAACTTTGGTGAAAGCAAGAGAGTGGGAGAGAAAGAGAGAATGAAAAAGAGAAATAATTCCAAACTAGCTTAAATTATTTTTTAAACAACCTTAGATTCGAATCAAGTGGAATTACTTTTCTTTGTACTCTTATAGAATTCCAAATTACCGTAAAAAATTTTCTTTATTTTTGAATCCAACATACTTTAACCTAACTCACTCTCTCTCTCTCTTTCTCTTCAAATCTGCACACTCAATGATCATCAACAATAACAACACACGACATCAAAATAGTTCCAAGAATTGCCTCTTTTTTTAGTTCTTTCTCTCTCCCTCTCTCTATTTCTCTCCAACTCTCTCTCTCTCTCTTTCTTTCTTTCTCTCTTTCTCTCTCTCTAGACTAAACCTGATCAAAAAAAAACAAGGAAGAGAAGGCAACTTTGTGAATCGACTCGATCTGGTTGTGTTTGTTTAGTTGGTCTCTCTCTCTCTCTTTCTCTTTCTCTCTAACTCTAAACCCTCCTTTCCCTCTCTATCCTTCTTTCCAAACTCTCATCTCTTCCTCAATCGTTCACTCTCTCTCCCGCTCTGTTTAAACTTTCTCCTACCCTCCCCCTAGACTCAAAGTTTGTTATTCCAAAAAGGCAAGCCATCACATCCCATCGCATTAGTTCGTCTCTCTCTCTCTCTCTCTCTCTCTTTCTCTCCCTCTATTGACTCAACATGGTACTTTGATGATGGCGATATGGTGATAGTGATGAGAAAGCAAACCAAACGATGCGCAGCGTTGCTTTTTGATTTAATTTACTTCTTCTCTTTTGAAGAGAATCACACACATATACATACAAGTCCTGCTGGGTCCCTCATTTCTTCAATAAGGCTTCTTTTAAAATACAGAAAAGAGAGAGAGAGAGAGAAGTAGAAAGCAAGCTTTAGTTTGGAGCAAAGAGCGCTCCAGCCTCTTTTGTGTTTGTGCGTCTAAGCATCTCATGCAAGCCTCCATTCGTATACTTGTACATACAAACTAATGCATATGAGAAAAAGAGAGAGACAGTAAGAGAGAGAGAGAGAGAGAGAGATAAAGAGAGAGGGGAGAGAAAGAGAGAGAGAGAAACTGATGCGGCCCGGGCCATGTTTGGCCTTGTTCCAATCAATTTTGCCTTTTTCTTTAGAGAGGAAAAATAGAAAGGAAAAAGAAAGATGGGTGGAAAAAGTAGAGAAAGAAAAATCAACACTAATTAGAGGGTGAGATGCTCAAATGTGAAAGAGAGGAAGAATAATCAGTTTGATTCAACTCTAAAGAGAGAAAGAATTGTAAACAGATCTCAACACTCTCAAAATACGGGTATAAGAAGAATCCAAGGTCTACATCCTTGCATTGATGTTGATGATGATGATTTATGGCATAACATTAATCATCTCTCTCTCTCTCTCTCTCTCTCACTGTATGTGTATGTGCTCATCTCGATGATGATACCACACACACACACACACACACACACACACAACAATATGTGTGATGGCTTTTTGGTGGTGAAAGGATTTGCCAAAACTCGACACACGTTGGTTGGCAAACATTTCATGTATTAAATTAGATTAAAAATTGAATTATTATAATAAAATAACCCCAAAATTGACGCGTAGAATCTCAATCATTATCTCTTATAATATATTATATATATTCTATACTTTACTCTCTATAACTATAACTTCTATAAATGGACATTATATTTCTATTCAAATACAAAGAATAACAATTTTAAATAACTAATTTATCTTAAAAGATAATTTTGGGTAAAATTTATTTTTTGATAGAGTGTTAAAAAGTGAAAATACACTCTAAACTCAAATCCCTAAAAAAAGGTAAAACATAAGACACCTTTACAGATATGTTGACAAAATTTTATTCATTTTACACTTAAGCAATATAATTTTACCACAAAGACAGTAAAGCTGTCCCAAGTTGAACACTTGAGTTTGGAGTGTAGTATGAAATAAAATGTTCAATATGTACTATGGAGTCATATTAACATGTAACGAATGTCAAAAAGCAATAAAATTTTATTCTTAATAACTAAAATTGTATTTCAAAAAATATATTGAAAAATTAAATTAATTTTTGAAGTAATAAATGAAACCAGATTGATTTTTTTAAATTAATCCAACTAACTCACCTTTTTTGACAGCTGAAGCTATATCAGTGGGAATTAAGCCAAGATGGTAGCTGGAGTCACTTCCCAAAGGTTTTGTAGTGTACTGGGAGGTGAACTGTAACAAATGATGACGCTGAGCTAACACGGTAGATGGTTGGTTGATTAGTAGTAGTAGAAGTGGTAGTAGAAGGGAGATCAGAGAGTAGATGTTATTGATGATGATGATCACACTAGAATTCATCACTAGATGCGGCGGTGGGCGTGTCCGCACTGGCCTTCCACAAGCCATCTTCTTCTTCTTTCGGTGGTGACAAGGTTGAGTGATTAAGGTAACCATGCTTATCTCACATCACATCACGCGAGGATTAGTGATGATAATCCACCAGTGGCCATCAAAATCACACTCTTGCGCACACGTAATGTGTGTGTGTGTACAACAACTTTTCCACGTAATAACAAACTTTTCACATAGTGGCTTGGTCACGTGGCACGTTCATAAATAACGTAAATGTGGTTATATATATTATTATTATTATTAGATATAAATAAATTGATCCGGAATGTAAACCACACTCTCACACACAGAAAAGAGCACTCACAAATGAGGTTAGATTGCCACCGAGGGGTCGTTGATGATCCAAACAATCAATTGCAATTAGCCACCGAGGAGAGAGAGAGAGGTCGATTAGAGATGAACCAAGAGAGAGAGATAGAGAGAAACGAAGGCAATTTGTGTGTGCAATGTTCTCTCTGTGGCTCCCTAATGCATCAATTATTCACATAACTGCACACAAACACAAACAGAGAGAGAGGGAGAGAGAGAGAGAGAGACGAAGAACAGAAACACATCACATCACACACGCACCCACAAAAAAAGGGGTTCACAATGTCGATCTACGATGTTGATGGTTTGTTGTGGTAGTGATGATGTTGATGTTGATGCTAAGCTGGGTTCATTGAGACCATTGGGATATATCTCTTTTTTCTGGGCTGTAAAAAAGAGAATAATAATAAAAAGAAGGAATAATTAGTGGTTTTGTGTTTGTGTGTGTGTATGTGCGATTGCATTGTGGCCATTGGGTTCAATTAGTAAGCTAGGTCATTAGGTTGAAGCTAATGTAGAGAAGAGAGAGAGAGAGAGAGAGAGAGAATGGGTGAGTATGGAAAAACAGACAAAGATAAAAAGGAGAAACAATAAATTGGAAAAAATTATAATAATAAAATTGCAAATTAAAATTAAAGTTTGAAATTAAATGAGCATGTTTTGCAACAAAAATTAATAACCTAAACTAACTAGCATTTAAGCTCGTATAATTAAAATTTAAGCTAAAAAGAAATAAATAAAAAATAATAGCAACAAGAAAAAATTACAGTAACAATAGCATTAAAATAAATTATTTTAAATTCTTAATTTTATTAAAACCTTATTCAAAATCGTAAATCTCTTAATATTTTGCAAATTAACCCTTGATTGTAATATTACATGATATAGAGATATATGAGACTCGTTTGGTGTAAAGGTGTAAATTACCATGTTGTCTTATTATTACTGCTACTATAATGGGGTTATTATGAAAGAGAGAGAGAGAGAGTTAACCCAACACAAGCTAATAACGGTATCGCACACACAAGGGTACTAACCACACACAACAACCACCAACATCGAATCACCTCGTAAATCAAAGTGCTAAAAGGCAAAGTGCTTGTTGCAATGAGAGAGTGTGGTGAATGTGATCCCGCGTCACCACACGTCTCGCCCATAAACCTTACCCTCTTCCCCCTTCTCTCTCTCTCTCTCTCTCTCTCACTCCCTCTGTCTCTCTATCTTTCTCTCTCTCACACACACTCTCTGTCTGTCTCCGTCTCTCCCTCTCTCTCTTTCTATCTCTCTCCCTCTCTCTGTTTCTCTCTCCCTATCTTACTCTATCTCACTCCCTCTGTCTCTCTATTTTTTTTCTCTCTCTCTCACACCCTCTGTCTCTCTCTCTCTCTGTCTGTCTTCGTCTCTCTCTCTCTTTCTATCTCTCTCTCCCTCTTTCTGTCACTCTCTTAAATTTACTCTCTCTCATTCTGTTTATAACTCTCTCCTCCTTTATGCATTCTCTTCCTTCACTTTTATTCTCTCCTTCTCTTATTATCACTCTCTAAAATTCTCTCTCATTCACTCACTCACACTTTTATTCACTCTCTTACTTTCTCTTTTCATACACTCTCATTCACACTCTTTCTCTCTCTCTCTCTCTTTCTGATTTTCTCCCTCTCTCATTGACTTTCTCTTTCTCACTCACTCTTTCTCTCTCTCTCTCTCTCTCTCTCACCCCCACCCCGGTCTCATTTTCCTCGCTCGTCTCATCTCATAAATTTCCATCTCGCTGCATTGGGTACACGTGTTTCGAGAGGGAGAGAGAAGTTAAGAGAGAATGAGAGAGAGAGAGAGAGAGAGAGAGAGAGAGAGAGAGAGAGAAACCGAGACCAATTATCGTTAGAGGTACCAGAAGAACCATACATACAACATTTAGTGTAATCACGGGCCAGTGGCACCTTCATTATACCACACAAGCAAAACCAGAGAGAGAGAGAGAGAGAGAGACCAGACTAAACTAACCAAACCAGAATTTATTATATATATATAGCGCATGACCACGTAATGTGTGTCTATGTGTGATACCATTACTACTTGGAATCAAAGCTTAACATGATCTACTAATCACCATAAAATGTTTACTAAATAAAAAACTACAAGTAGATTGATATAGACTAAACCAACTTAGATTTTGAAAGTTGCAATCTCTCTCCCACTATTTTTCACATATTAAACCAGATTTAATCTGTCTAAAAAATAAAGTTTATAAGATTCTCTTACCCTCGAGCTAGCTAGTTATTATTTTTATTTAATTTAAAAATTTCATATTTGTATTTTAAAAACTTTGTTCTTCTAAGATTAAAAATTGCCAAGTTTAAAAATGCGTTTTTAATTGATTTTTTTTGTTCACTGATTTATATACATTCTATCTCTTACTATTTTATTATTACTATTATTATTTTGCTCCATACCTTTATTTCTTTGATCTCTTTCTCTCTAGCTCTAATTAAAGATTAAAGATTTTAAAAAGATTCGTTTTTGATTGGCCCTGTACTGATTCCTTACCTTTTCGTTCTCTCTCTCTCTCTCTCTCTCTCTCTCTCTCTCTCTCTCTCTCTCTCTCTAGCAAATCTATTTTATTATTCTTTTTCGTCTTCATCTTAGTGCCAAACGAATATAATCCTCTTAACCAAAGTTTTATTTTATTGCCCTATTATTATTATTATTAGAGAGTGAAAAAAGCTAGAGAGAGAGAGAGAGAGAGAGAGAGAACTTTACTTTTTGAAAATCGGTTTTACTTTTGTGTGTTACTCTAGATTGGCAGCAATTTAATCAAAATTAAAAATAGTGAGGAAAAAAAGAAAGATGAAGAAGAATCTACGACCAAATCTAAATTGGTCCTTTTTTGCTTCCTTAGTTAAATCGAGAGAGAGAGAGAGAGAGAGAGAGAGGAAGAAAGAGAGAGAGGGAGAAAGAGAGTAAGAGAGAGAATGAGAGAGAGAGAGAGAGTAATAAAATTTCGTAACACATTTAGGTGATATAGTTTTCAACGTACTACACACTAGTGTAAACATGCCATAATCCTCCTTCTCTTTTCACTCTCTTTTCACTTTCTTTCAGTCTCTCTCTCTCTCAGTCTCTCTTCCTTTCATTCTCTCTCTCTCTCCCGTTGCCGGGTACATAGACCCACTCAAAACATCGGGTCTCGGGTATCGTCTCTCTCTCTCTCTCTCTCTTTCTCTCTCTCCTGGTATTGAGCTCTAATTTGGACCCGCGTCGATTGATAAAAGTGTCATAAAATGGGGGATGTTTGAACGGGAGAGAAAGAGAGAGAGAGAGAGAGAGAGAGAGAGAGAGAGAGAAAAGCGGAAGAGAAGACATTTTGGACCACTCTAATAAGATCACACATTCGAGTTCTGTCGAATCGATCTGTTTGGCAATGCCGAGAGATAGAAAGAGAGAGAGAGGGAGAGAGAGAGAGAGAGTGAAAAAGTGAATACTCCGGCCAGAGTGTAGAACTCGACACATTCACAAACTGGCAAAATTAAAATTAATATATATTATACACACACAAACCCGGGACCCGGAATGGTTGGGTGAAAAAGTGAGTGAAGGAGAAAGAAAGAGAAAGAGAGAATGAGGAAAATTTAAAATAAAATAAAATAAAACTTTGTTTCCCTATTCTAGAGACACCTATTATGTACAAAGAAGAAATGGTATTAGAGCGTTGGGTGCAGAAAGTGAGAGAGAGAGAGAGAGAGAGAGAGAGAGAGAGAGAGAGAAAGGAGAGAGAGAGGAGAACGAAAAAAGTACTTGAAATTAAATTAGGCATTAGTTGAGAATGATGATGATGAGGTTGATGATGATGATGATGCGGTGGGTTCTATCTCTCTCTCTCTCTCTCGCTCTTTCCCTCTCTCTCTCCCCGAACGGGTAAAATTAGCGATGGCAGTGATCCATCATCAATCGATCGGAAAGAGATTGGTAGAGGAAGAGTAAATGAGAAAGGGAGAGAGAGAGAGAAAGAGTTATTTGGGCCCGAATAGAGATGAACTGTCATTAATGTGAAGGAATGCGGATAGAAAATTCTATGAAAAATCGTGAATGTGCTCTTCTCTCTCTCTCTCTCTCTCTCTCTCTCTCTATCTCTCATTACCGAGCACAATAACAAAAATGTTACGTAATGAAAATAAATTCAAAGTGGATCACATACAATACTACTCCTTCTCCCCCTCCAAAATGCTTTCCATCAAAGCTTCTTCAAATATCTCATTAATCAATTAAATAAAAAAATAATTCTATATATTAATATTTTTTAATGAATTCAATAAATTAAGAAAGGATAGGTTTTCTGGATATTTTCCCAGATTGGCTTGGCCCTTTAATTCGAATTATACCATTATTACACTGATTTCAAATATATTTTAAAAATTATTAATCACGTGATAAAAATGAAAAAACTTTAAAATTAAAAATTAAAAAATGAAATACGAGAGTAGATACAAGAGAGTTTCCGGGAAAATTTCCCCCATTAAACCTACATTATTATTAATACTACTATTACTTGATCTAATTTAATTTGGAATTGGATCTCTATCAATTTGAGTATTTTTTTGCTGTGTACCATTATCTCAAGTGTCTCATCATCATCTAGTTTGTGTGTGTGTGTGTGTGTGTGGGTATAAAATGAAGAGAATCGGCTTACCGATTGGGTCCAACTTGGAAGAGGGAGAGAGAGAGATGACGATGCAATGTTGCGACTCTGTTGCAATTAGCTCCGCAGCAAAAAGAGATGCGGCACGGGTGGATTAATTAATTACAAAATGAATAATTGACAAGTGGAGAGGAGAGGGATGGATGGATTTAATTAGTGAAGAACAAAAACTATAAAAAAGTGTGAGAGATAGAATGATGCAGTGCTGGGATGGATGAAAAAGAGAGAGAGAGGAAGATGCCGGGTTGATTTTAGTGACGCGGAGAGAGAGAAAGTTGAGAGAGAGAGAGAAAGAAAGAGAGAGAAGAGTGAGAGATGCACGGACCCGAATTCGGGTAAGTGAGGGATGTGTGCGGCACCGAGGTTGTCGGGTGACTGACGAGCTGGTGCTGTGTGTGTTACATAGGCTATGTAGAGAGAGAGAGAGAGAGAGAGAGAGAGAGAGAGAGAGAGAGAGAAAGGTAAAAGAGAGAGAGAGAGAGAGAGAGAGAGATGAGAGAGAAAAGTAAGAGAGAGAAAAGTAAGAGAGAGAAATGATAGAGAGAGAGAGAAATGATAGAGAGAGAAAGGTAAAATAGAGAGAGAGATGAGAGAGAGAGATGAGAGAGAGAGAGGTATAAGAAAGAGAGAGAGAGAAGGAGAAAAGAGTATAAGAGAGAGAGAGAGAGAGAGAGAGAGAGATGAGAGAGAGCAAGAGGATTATATAACCAGACAGTATATTTTCAACAGTGTATGTAGAAACAGATTAGAACATCTTTTAAAGTATCCTTACCTTAGATAAGCATTAGATCCGATAATCACTACTTTGGTTGGGTTGATACCAGGATCAACTTGACATTCACTCATATTATTATTACTCATCATCTTCTTCTTCCATTTTGGTTCGAAAGTGTAATTCAAGTTGATAAACTCCTTTTTGGTGAACAAAACATCATCATTCAAAGTGGAGTTTTTGAATAGAAATACTGGAACCGGTGCAAACAGTGGGTGTTTCTCCAGTGGTGCAAACAGCAAGTGACGCGGGCCAATGTAGGTCAAAGGGCAAATTTTACCGGCAGAAAAACGGTTTGAGTTATATTCGAACATTAGTTGAGGCTCGATGGTAATGAGATAAAAGGTGGGAAAGGGTTCCACAGATGAAGGTTGGTCAAGGTAGTGGATTCGAACTGAGCTTGGGATAAGGAGAAGATTCTTGTACGGGTGGGGTTCGATTGATGGTAGGGTTGTGGTGAGGGTTTGGGAAACATGGCTTGTGATTAGGTAGAGTAGGGTTTGTAGGGTTGCAATGTGTTTTGGTGTAGACATGGTGAAGCCGTGAAAGTTAGAGAGAGAGAGAGAGAGAGAGAGAGAGAGAGAGAGAGAGAGAGAAGGGGCAAGAGAAGAGAGAGAACAAGAGGAGAGAGAGGGAGCAAGAGAGAGAGAGAGACAGAGAGACAAAGAGACAAAGAGACAAAGAGAGAGACAGAGAAAGAGAGAGAGAGAAAGAGAAGAGAGAAAGAGAAGAGAGAGAGAGCAAGAGGAGAGAGAGCTAGAGAAGAGAGAGAGAGAGAAAGCAAGAGAAGAGAGAAAGAGAGCAAGAGGAGAGAGAGATAGAGAGAAGCAAGAGAAAATAGAGAGAGAGAAAGAGAAGGGGCAAGAGAAGAAAGAGAGAGAGAGGGAGAGAGAGAGAGCAAGAGAAGGGAGAGAGCAAGAGAAGAGAGAAAGATAGCAAGAGAGAGAGATAGAGACAGAGACAGAGAGACAGAGACAGAGACAGAGAGAAACAGAGAGAGAGCAAGAGAGAGAGATGAGAGACAGAGACAGAGAGACAGAGACAGAGAGAGAGAGAGAGAGAGAGAGAGAGAGGAAGAGAAGGAGGTAGAAAGAGAATGAGCAAGAGAGAATACGTGCATGAGAGAGAGAGACAGA
>WURS02001265.1:0-12808 GCA_011762765.2 Rhinocypha anisoptera
TCGACCAACGGTCGAAGGCCTCAGCGGCAGAGTTGTCGTGAAGATGCCCTCGACAAAACTTGTTCCTAGATGAGACAACATTTAAACAGTGATGGTAATCTATGGAAAAATAATCAGAAAATTTCCACAGGTAGATATTATTTATGACCTGGGTTTCGCTGTTAATTCATCGACATCTGAAGCTGATGTATTAACTTTGAAACTTGGGAGTTATAATTAGCGTTTATTTGTCGACTGTTTGTTTTGCCTGTTTCGTCATGAATCTGCCCGCTTTACTCACTGTCACGTCTGAATCTTCGCTATTTAGGCATGGTGACGTTGCTGTAAAGTTTAAATCGGAAATACTTGGCATATGCTTCGAGATAGGTTGCAAGGCTCCTGCCTAGTCGTATTCTTTGACATTACCGAGAAACGGATATTAAATTCCGAAGTGGGACACTACTTTGCTCCCTTTGTGTGATAATGAACGCGAAAAGAGTCGTGACAAATTTACGAGGAACATAACTGAACTGCGAAGGGATCGGAGTTTCCCCAAGTTTTTGTGCGCAAAAAGTTGTATTACTCTACTCCTCTCGCTCATGCAGACTTTGCGGGAACATTGCACGAGTAACGGCCGCTGTTCCAACTTCCCCTTTTTAGAAATTCATTCTCCTTCATGATCTCGCTTGGACGCCCTCGGGCAGTGTGGCGGAGGGCTTAATAAGATTACAAGTGCCACGAAGCTCGTTCCCTCGACCGACCCTAGTCGGTCACGCGAAGCTAAGGACCATTTCGGGAAGGTGTTCCAACCCGAAACTTTAGAGAAAGGGGATTGCTGTTCTTCCGCTGCCCGAAACTGAGGCAAGAAAAATGTATGTGTGTGTATATATATATATATACACACACACACATATATATATATATACATATTTCTTGCCTCAGAAAAAGAAGACTCAAATTTTACGGACACATCAATAGACTCCAATCGAAAAGACTTATGAAGAAACTCACTACACATGCATACTAGTTATCAAATGAAGGATGCCATTGATGGTACATGATCTACTAAAAGTAAAAATAGACCATACAGAAATAACAAACAGAAACACATTCAGAACTAAGGTACACCAGTGATGCCAGAAAACGAAGTCCCGAAGAAACCAGGGACAAAGTCGACGGAAAGGAGGAAAGAGAGTCCACGGAGAGAGAGAATGAGAGAAGTGTGGAAGATAAGAAAGGAGTCGTTTGCTTTGCGTGATCCAACAGGGTCTATACGCAATTTATTAATTATACATAATATGTTTATTTTTATATCTATATATGAATGTGTATATATATTATATATATGTATATGTGTACACGTATATGTATGTTTGAACATATATTATATATATATATAAATAGCGTCATGAATTGACTCAAGTGAGAAGATAATTGTCACACACAAAAGAACACAAAAAACATAGGCACAGAGATAAAAAGACTCACTATTTTTAAATTTTCGTTGGCTGCTGAACCACCTTCCTAAGATAGGAAGACGAAACCATTTTATACATATATGCATATATATGTATATATATCGTCTCTTTTGTATGAGGTGAGAGCTGTGTACTTCCGCTGATTAAAATGAATGTTAGTGTGTCAGAGTCAGAGAGAACGGTTTACCTAAGAAGCGTGTTCGAGTGATGAATCTGAATTATGTTATTACTTCCATGAGTAGGAAGAGGAATGTTCACTCAGCCACCATTGTGCTATCCTTCTGATTTCCTTCATCAAAAATCTCGTATCCAGCTCTACGACTCCACCCTCTTAATTTCCTTTTCGAAACCCTCTTTCCCCTTCCACTCCCTCCACCGCACCCCGTCCACTCCCTCCATCTCACCGCCTCCCTCCACATCCCGCGCCAACCCGTGGCCTGCATTCGAATCGACGACGGAACATGTTATTCTTCCGGTTGCCCGTCTGCCCATCTGTTGATCGTCCTCCACCCCTTCCGCTCTCGTGCCCCCAAACTTGCTCCTACCGAGAGTTCCTCCTTCCTTTCCGTGAGCCTCTCCGAAACCCACTCGCCTCTCTCGTTCCTCTTCATCTCCTCCTCGGAATCCATTCCGTATTTTTGGCGCCTTTCCTCGACTTGCGCCAGAATACCAAGTCACGTGTCTCACTCCCGAAGACGATTCATTGGTGTAATAAGCATTGTTGCGCTGGCTCGGAACGCGTCCGCTGGGCCAATTTCACGCACCGCAGGTGCAATGCCAGGGAAATAATGACATCTAGCTGTTTTCGGGAAGGAACATCTGTTCTCGAATCCGTTATATCGCTCCGTGATCATTTCGATGCCTTACTTTCAACACCAGACAGCGGATCGGATTAAAATCCACGCCAGAACGAACTGTGAGGGCCTTTGTAAATATTGTGGTGCAGTGGTGATTCCACGATTTCCACCGTTCTAAATAATGGCGCGTTTTCACAAAGTGATGCTAATGAAAGTAAATTATTTTATTTGTACAGTATCTTCCCAGGACTGATACGGTGAAATTATCTCATAGCAAATGCCTTAGAAGTTTTTCACATAGTAAGGGATTAAAATTCTCATGCATCATTCTCAAGTGAATGATTTCGCTGTTGTTATCAAATTTTGAACTCAATTTAGGGTGGAGGAGGGGTTTGGAAGGGAACCAATTCCAACAGGTCTGACCTAAGCAGAACTCTTGGGTTAGTTCCTCGTCGTTCTCACCCTAACCTCATTTGGATTCAAAATATGGCATCGACCGCAGAATCACTCTGGCGAGTGGAAAACTGAAATTTTCTTCTTTAATAGTTCGAAGGATTATTAAAGACCTTTTATGGCTTTATTTTCAAAATGGCGAAATTCCTTTTCGCTGTTTCCGCTCTGCTCATTTATAAATCGTTCCCCGTAATACCCGGTACACATTCAATAGAATCTCTTCCATGGAAGCATAAGGAAGTATTAGAAGGGCTGTACAAGTGATGGGACTCCTTACTGAGAAAATTTTTCACTGTAACTAGGTTTGTCCCCAGGATAGTCTTATCGTTCGCTGTCTTCCCAGAACACTAGAAAAACAACTAAAATGATAGACATTTTATTGCGCTATGTCACATCAACGCATAAGAGAATTATTACAGGGAGCGGTTAGTTATGTTTCTATTGACAAATGGGCTATTAATGTTTGGGAATACAATTTTTTTTATTTTTTCTTAAATTATATCAAGTATTTGCGTTGATGTATGCGGTGAAATAGTTTTTAAGATTGATATGAGGAATAAGAAATTATTTGAATGATTTCAGGATTTACCTGTGAATAGTTAGAGTTGAAGAGCTATCGTGTTTACGTTCGGGTGAAGATGGGCCCCGACTTTTCGAAAGCAAAGTCTTCCGTCGTCTTCAGGGCGTGGCTCACTCTAAAGACGACATCAGCCTTCGCAACGTCGGTGCCCATTAACCGCCATCACACCTGGACGGAAACCTGAGAATTCTTGCAACTTAGGAAGTTACTTGTTCCTACTATTTTTGGGTAAATATGCATATGGTTATAATTCATGAAATTTAGTTTTTCTGAACTTTTATACTTCCGCAATAAATGATAATCAACCAATGACTAGTGAAGTTGGTGGGCAGGTTTTCGTGGCGTATTATGACGAAGGCTGCATTTATTCCAGGTTTCCACCGCTTGGTATGTACTCTCTTGGCAACCGTTTCTTCTGCATTCTCGCAGGTCAGATCGACGTAAAGTTAGAGGGCAAACTTAACTTCGACCTGAAGACGCCTACGAGAATGCAGGAGAAACGGTTGTCAAGAGAGGACATTCCAAGCCGTGGAAACCCGGAATAAATGCAGCCTTCAATGACTAGTTCAGCCTGTTTTTAGTTAAATAGTTTAATTGGTAACTCCGGAATGTATACAAAAAATATAATCTGGAATTATGTCTTATACAATCGTAATACCTCTACATGTGGATAAGGACTGATTTGTATTGTGTCCCTGTTGTGAATACCCCCACCTATGCAACGAGTACGCTCTGAAATATTAAAAAAATACCAATTTTTCCTTTTAACAATTTTAAATTTCCATCAATCTCAGCCTTTTGGCGGTGTGATAATCTTTGTCTTGTCTCAATAGTGTTCGGCTCACCCTTGACTAAATCCTGTACAGACCAAACCTTGACTAAACCCTGTACAGGATCCTGGATGTGGGATAACCAGTTTGGAATTTTATTACCAACCAATACCAAGACAGTGAATACTTAGCTTCTCCCCAAGATTATAGTTAATGCTTGGAAAGTTTGTCGTTATTTCCACAACCGAAAACTCATTGTTACGTTGCAAGGATTTTCTCCACCTTTGTGTGTAGAAATCACGAATCGAGAATTCTTTAAATGTATTTCATTATCTCCAATAAGGTCAATCTCGCTGATTGACCTTATTGGAGATCATTATCTTGAAACTGAATTTACCGTACTTCCCTAGACTAGTACTAACCTTCATGTAGTAAAAACTTCCTTGCCAATTTAGCTGTTGTCTTGGCGTATTTAGAATGCTAGAACGCGTATGAATTAAGAACATTCTTAGATTGTGACTAACCTGTTTTCACAGCGTTGCGTCTTGAATGAATGTGTCAGTCTGTGTCTCCCGTGTCAGTCTGTGTCTCACTGTTCGTGATGCCTTCCGGTATTATTCCAATCCCGGTTTAAGTGTGGTGTTTGGTCTTGTGTAGCGGTATATATGTGCTCATGGAGACCCTCCTATTATAATTATTGGTTGAACGTTGAAAAATCTCCGAGGAATTCTCCCAAATTAGTAGTTTAATAAAATAAGATGAAATAAAAAAAAGCCTAGGGCGTTAAATTTTTTCTCTACATTATTATCTCCGTATTTTTCCCCAAATATGCCTGAGGGTGTGGATGCGACACAGCCTCAGTAATTTCTCCCATTTATGGCCAATTGCGGTAATTGGCATTCGAGTGCTGTTTGGTATCAGAGGTCACTAATTTAGCCACGCTGAAGGCAATCACTGAGTGACTGGAAGCACTGCCCTCAAGGAACCCCCTTTTCTTGAACGAGTACGTAGAAGCGATTAATATAAAATAATGGCAGAAATTTGATTGTTGTTTACTTCTAAAAAATTCTCTCTTTCGTAGCACTGTCGATCTTGCGTGCAAATTTTATAACATACATGCATACTAGTTACTGTAACTTTTTGCGCATAAATTTAACTTTTCAATGTGAAGTGAGTTATTATTTGATCCGAAATGGCGTTTTGCATGATAAAGTAAAGATGATTGATGAAATATTTGATTTATGCATGTTGGAGTGTATTGAATTATTCTATATTGGGATGGTTTTAGGTCATTCATTCCTTTTTCGTGGGTTTCCTTCTTTCAACTTTGCACGGGGAAAAATTATTAGTTAGAGAGCATAACTGGAAAATTATAGTATTTTCTAGAATTATAGTCCTTCTCCTGAGTAATTTTCCTGGAATGAATGTTACGGTAATTTTCCCGTCTCGTACAGCTTTCCCCTACCCTCTTCGCTTCCCCCTCCCCACTTCTACTCCCCTTTAAACTTGACCGCCGTGCTATCACGGAGCGTCTGACACGAAAACTCGATCGCTCCCTATTTGGCTTCCTCCCTCGTAACCCCGATTCGATCGAGGCCTTGCTATCTCGCGGACGAAGCCGCTACCCGTCGCGACAGCATCGAAGCGAACACTCAAATATTTTCGCTGAAGGTTTTTGTTTCCTTTTCCTCGTCGGATTTTGAATTTTTGTTCATTTCGCGGAGAGAGTATAGACTCTGTTCGTTAAGATCGTATTCTGCTATTCCATTGCAATCACATATAGGTCGCTTCCAGTCGCTAGGACTCGCGACTATTGCTGCATTCCACTACAGTCTTTTAATCTCATCGATTGGAAAGGTTATTTTTTGTAGTACTTCAAAAAGGTAAATGATTGTCGTGGAACAGCAGGTAAAAAGGGAGCACTTTTTACCGCAGATATTTAATTGATATTAATGAAACCTAACTGGATACTGCGCCCAATCGGAAGGAAATACAAAGTTTCTCCTATTCGCCGGGGGGGAGGCTTACGATTCTCATTCCTTTCCCGCCTATTCCGCTTTGTTTATTCTGGTGGGACTGCAATCGTATAATCGGAATACGGCCGGAATACGGCCTTTATGCGCGCTCCTCGCCTCTCGGTGAGCGGTTTTTTTTCCCGTCGAGCCGTTTTCTGCGGTCTTTTGAGTGCGGCGTGGGCATTATCGCTATTTATATCGTGGTCATAAGAGCTCGACCCCACCGGAGGCCATCGTGCGACTTCTCCTTAATGGGCACCGCCAGCTCAATTCAGTGGAAAGTTTTTCAACCCTCACTCCTCAACCCCTTGTAGAGAAGTATGCGAGTATCCTGCTCTATAGTTAAGCTCAATGGGGAGCATGTATACGCGGTCTCGACAAGGAAATGGAATTTAATTCCTAAATTAATTCACGTATATTTGAGACAATTGATGCTTTTGGGATTGCCGAAATAATTATCCCGCTTGGAATTCACCCGTCGTCATTAGTACTGAGAGATTCACTATAGCCATCTGCGAACAATGAACTCCTGCATACGTTTTATCTGTGGTATTCTCAGGGACGTCAACGCACCTTGCTCAACTTCGATGGATCAGACTAGCCTAGAGAAGGAAATATCTCTTAGGAGGATTCATTCTCCATCTGTGTTCATGTAAAACATATTCCTAAAACCATAATATATTTCCTGCTCGTAAACACTTATTACAATTCAGTCGCCATTCTTCTATTTTCTTTCCCCCGACATCGGAAAACCACATATAGTAACCACACACAGAAAGTTAACCTTCGTCTTGTCCGTGAAATTTTGGAACCCATTACCGCCAATAGTAAAAAATCTTAGGTTACCAGTATAAAGTAAAAATATCATGAGTTTCTTTTAGATAAATATGTTTTGCATAGTGCTTTGCTCATTTACATTATAGACCTGAAGACATTTGAATGTTATAATATCTTGTATTACCTAATGGCACTACTTTCATATGTTATGAAGTAATAGGTATTTGTGAATGTATGGGTAAAAATATCTTTACAATAAAAAAAAATTGACAAAAATAAATTTGGATATTTAGAGATAATTGTTTTTTTCGGGATAGTTGTTCCAGTAATTGAGATTTGTTAGGTTTTGATGCTAATAGTTAAAATCATACGAAGACCATATGTTATCCATGTACAAGTTAATTCGTCTGCACTATTTACTTATAGCCCTAAACAATAAAGTTCTCTTATCTAATTTTTTAGAAATATTAGTGGGTATGTTTGCTCTCCTTGCATCTGATGGCATACGATCGCAATTATATTCACTTGATAAAAAAATTCTTTTTCATTCCATCTTTAAGTTATTCAGGTTAAAATGTTGACCGTTTTGAGATATTATTTTGTAGAAGGTAGTATATGAAATAAAGGAATGTATGTTCAATTTAAATCACGTTTCAGATAAAAAGTCTAAAGAAAAAAATATTTTATTGTGGCGACAAACCGCGTTCGGTTTGTGCTTCCGGTATGGTCGATGAGAATTAGCAGTGGTATTTTTTTAGTATTACCTGCTGGTCATGACAGTGATATGTTTTGGAAGCATGGTTGCTTATTTGTTTTCTATCTCTTGATTTGGTGTCCTCTCTGAACAGCATCCAAGCACAAATAATTAATTCCCTTCTCCCTTCTATAGACAATGAAGCGGCACGGTCCAAGCTTTCTCTTCACAACGCCCACGTGCGGGGTGATGTTTAGGATATACTCTGAATGTTTCGGTCAGAGATTTAAGGACAGGCAGAGGAGAGTAACGAGAAGAAATGACTCCTCCCTTTGCGATATGATAGAGGAGCGGAATTAGAGAATCTCATGACAGTCGCCTTGCAGCCAAGGTGGTATATTAAATTAGATGATTGATAGAGTCTAACCCATAATTTTCAGGCACAAACAATCAGTCAGGCCACGATTAACCACACCCAAAGCGACTCAACGTGATTTTCGACAGGAGGAAACTTCCATTTGGATTTGTTTTTTCCCTTATAATATAATTAGTCTTGAAAAATGAACTTGTTCTAATTTCGGTGTGAGTATAATTTTCTTATCTCAATGGCTACTTCATCTCACTCTTACAACTCTATAGAGGCGTATTTCTAATGTCTTTACGTAACTAACGGTGAGCCTGATAGTTTTCAGTGATTTCTGTTTCAAATGTCAATTTGAACTTCCCGAGAATTATTCTGAGGTGGGTCCAAGTCACTGGCCTTATTCAAAGAGTACATAACTGATTTATCATATTTATTTTCCTTGGTGTGACGGATAGTCTAAAAGATACTCGTTAGATAAGGGGGCGGCGCTGATTGAAGGCTGTGGACGACGGGAGACAATGCAATTCAGAAAGAGATTTGTTTGCCGTCCAACTCCCACGAATCCGGAAATTGGGCAATAAAAACTTCAAGTCTCTCCCTCACAATTATCAGGACTTATCTCTGGACGACGCTCTTTTTTTTGGTTCGAATGCTATGGTATTCTTGGAGGTAATTGCAGAACTTACCTCGTCTGAACCAATCTCTTCATCCATCCATCCATTCCTTACAGCCTTTGGAGGTCGTAAGAATAAAACGCGTTTCGTAGTAGTATTTTTGTTAAAAGTGTTCTTCGAAGGTCATTTTTCACCTTTTAAAATCATAGAAAAAACCCTATAGGACAAACACAACACCCATGCCCTGGGTAGGACTCGAACCTTTGCGTTAGCCGGCAAGCTCGTTACCTCCAGGCTAAGCCGGCCGGCAAAACGCATTTCGTGTAGCCTTGATTTGTAATGTATGAGTGCTTAATTTCAAATGTATACTTACCTATATATATCAAGCAACGATTTCAGGTAGGTGAGGACGCTAATAGGCTTTTCGGCTCAATCGTTTCCGCGCTACAATTTTATTGCTCTATTGAAATTTTCGAATTGTATTTTTCGTGTCTCGACGTGTCAGTTAGTACGGCAAGCCCAATACAGTATGGTGAATAACATAACATCGTCTTAGTTAGCGCTTTATTTGTGAAGTTTTACATCTCGGGAATAGAACTTTTTTTGTTCTTACATGGGTTTAAATACGTTGTGTGACGTTCTGACATAGTAACCCATTAAGCTTGCGTCATCACAAACATGTTTTTTCTCGGCATATTGCACTCTTTTCCTTCGCCGTACACAATTAATAAATATGTTAAAATAATTTATGTGCTTTTCTATGACAATTATCAAATTATTATATGTATAGAACGATGAAACATAAAAACAAATATAAGAGGGAACAGTCATACATTTAGGTATTAGGCAGAAATTTCGGACGAGACCTCCGTCCGTCAGTGAAGTTGCAGGACCCTAAATGTGTGTGTTACCTCTTTTATTTGTTTGTGTTTCATCATTCTGTGTTTTCAACTTTATCAGTACTCATCTGAGTTATATATATATATATATAGGTATTTATATATATATATATATGTCTACACATACATATATACATATGAGTTAAATTAAGGTTACAAAATTTTAGGACACCCTTGAAGCACTGTAAATCAAAGGAAAGGATGTAATTAAGGTGGCTATATATTTTCCTTCAAAAGTTGAAGGAGTCATAGGTTGACTATGGATATAAAAAAATTGAAAATTGCTTTTCAAGGCCCCAAAACGGTTCCGGACTCAAATGTTTGGTCCACCTCTTGATCCGCAACAAAATACTAGTAAACGTCTCCATTCAGTATGTTATATTAAAATAGCTACTTTTCGAGTAATTTCAGTGCTCGGTATTTATAAACAATATTAATATATTTAAATATTTGAAAGTAACAATGGAAAATTGTTTTTCACTTGAATTACGATGCTTTTTAAATGTTTGATGACGGAATATTAGTATTATTTAGGTTGCGCAGTTCGGAGGACACCCTTGAAACATTTTGAGAAAGCATGTAAAAAAATATAAAATGGATTTCAACTTCCATAAGCTTGTATGCAGACTTGGGGAAACGGTTTTCGATTAGATCATTGTTGGTCCATGAATTTAAAGCCGCATCCAGTCGGCCACAAATCGCGTCCATCGGCGGGCCCTAGTGATTTACACGGCGTTGCCGCTGCCCCGTTTTTTTTATGTTACAGCAACGCTCCCCGCTCTTCATTCCCTCCCCAACCTCCCCTTCCCCCTTTCTCGTTAGCCGCTTGAATCACATCTACCCATCGCCCTCGGGGAATTTTCGGTTAACACCCACAGCGGTCCGCTGGGCAAGTCGAACGACCCAGGGCGCTATATCCCCGAAATATTGATTCCTTTTTTCCCCTTTTTTCCGCGTTGTTTGTTTCGTAATCCTCCCCCTCCTAAAAGTATGGATCTTCAAGGATGCCAAGATGAATGGATTGGAGGGAGATGTATTTCGGAGGCAGAGAGGGTGCCTTCAAACTCTCACCGCAGCGTGGAACACATTAGGGCCAGAGTACCCGGGACTTTCATGGCCGTCCATTTCTTTTCGCACTTATATTTCATCATTGAAATATGTACCACCACACACCATCCATGTAGCCCGCCAGACTTCCTCGGAAAAAAGTCGATATAAGCCACTTGCCCTCGTCGTTTCTAAATCAGGAATGAATATCGGCGGGAGTACATGAATAACTTCCCTCCGCGCACCTATTTCTTTCGTCCCTACTTTGGAGCGGATCTTTACATGCTGTAAATTATGTAATTTATTACCCTTATTTAACGAGGATCTGTCGGTTGCAATAAAGGTAGTACCCAATTTCCACAGTTGACGGGGGCCGTGAAGTTTATATGTTTCTCCTTTCGCGACCGAGGAATCCTTTTCGAGTCATTCTCGAGTGGCGACTTCGTGACTCCGGAATGATTTCGAGAAGTCGACTCGAGAGGAGTGGTTTTAAAACAGGTTTTTTTTCTTTTTAAGCCTTTCGCTTTTATCATTTCATTGTCTTATCGTCTCTCGTTTCCCGTGGACGGGGAAACCAGCGTGGGAACGCACCTCCTCTAGTTCCGCGAGCACGTTCCGTGCAAGGGGGGAGAAAAAAGTCATGTCCGCGCATTCGTGTGGACATGGTTTTTCATGGCTTTCTCCGAACAAGGGGTCCGAGTCCCTCGGAATCCCATCCGCCAGCACGAGAGAGTCCGACCGCGACGTCAAGTTTCAATGAATTCCGGGAGATGTTTGTTCCCCAGGAATTGAACACGGAAACGCTCTCATCCCAGCTCTCACCGTGATAATGGTTCTCTAAATAGTTTAAAGTCTTCAGGGATGTTACTCGGTCAAATGTGGATGTCTGGAACAGAAGTATGTCTTCCAGTTTGAGTTCCGTTATCTGACAAATGCGAGGGAGCCCGACCGCTATCGATACTAAATATCAGCCCGGCATTGGAAATTGGCTTAATTCAATAATCATCCTCGTTTGGTAGGTCCTACCTTCTCACGGTACAGTTTTAAAAAAGAATCGATGAGTGAAAAAAGTTACAAATTCCAATAGGTTCGCATTTAGGCAGGAATAAATGTACGAATGAATTTACTATTTTTAGGCCTCACTTCGTGGAAGTTACCAATATCCACTACAGAGAAAGAACAACGTACTGATAATTAAAACGTTATGGATAATCCATTCAAAATAGTTTTTCCATCATAAGGTGACTTTTTACTGAGGACTAACACCAAATATGTTTCAAAGAATCACGATGGGAATAAATACACTACTTAGTTCGTATCCTCGGGTGCGTCTGTATTGGACTAAAAACTTATTAATTTGCTAAAACCATTGTCCTAATCAGTTGTCGCATTAAGCATACACCAAATATGAAATTTTCTATTCGACATGAATAATAGTACAATGACATTGAAAAAGCCTTCTTTAAATTATTTATTGTGCTCGAGAAATATAGTAACATTTTACATTAAAAAATAACAGGTGATTTTTTAATAAAATTGAGACACCCGGTTCTGAATATCATTCGATTTTCTACGGAGAGAGTTACGACTCGCTAAGGAACCCATTCCACGTTTGTCAAATACTGCAGTTAACTTATAAGAATACTTGTTGCTTTATTTCTTAGTTCTTGAAAATAACTCTTTTCATGTATTTTAAGAACTACATACCTACAAGTAAAAACATCAAAATTCACATTTATTTCCTTATTGGTGGAAATTACAAGGCTTGCATTACGTATGCTACAAACGTAAGGTGGGAACTATGCACCAGGCGAAAGGACTTTTAGGAAAACGAAGCACGTAACGTGTCATTTCATCCAAAAAGGTTTCGCCTATCGCTCCATTGCCTTGCCCTAGTTTTGAGGAGTACAACCTAATACATTGAGTGATATTTGACGTGATATGTACATATTCGGTTCACGTTTTTCCTGCCGACTCTATCTAATTTTATTCCAAATTTTTATCTAAATCATAGCTATAAAATATGCAAAATTATGTCTGACACTGACGTCAATCTGCGGACCTTCAAAAGGTAAAGCAGAAATAATTACTATTCGGGCTATCATACATGTATGCCGGCGCACGCAATTTCGAAGAGTTTGTAATTACTTTTGGAAACGTACTTGACTACAAGTGAAAAAGACACTTAATACTGACACCTTCGAATGCATACGGAATGCATGCAGACGAAAGTGTCACAAAATGTGTTAAGAATGGTTGGGTGGATAGCCGTTACCTTTAATCTTTTAATTATAATAATTTGTTTCATGGGCAACTTTATGTAGTTGGGAAAAATGTATTC
>WURS02001276.1:0-12807 GCA_011762765.2 Rhinocypha anisoptera
GATCACTTTTTTATACCAAATGGTCTAGGCTGCAACCTTTACAAATGAATGTTTTTTCGTCCTAGGGTAAGAGTCTTTGACCTCGCTTCGCTCGGTCTCGACAATAAATGTCTAAATAATAGACTTTAACTAATAACTAAATTATGTTGTGGTTACCAACAAGTGTTAGGTATAAAGAGACAATCCATAATGTTTTGTAATATCACTTTGTTTTTTTGCATTTTATTTGATTACATTGAATCCGTTGCTAATTACAACAATTTTCAATTAATAATCCCATTACTAATCGAAGAATCTTATCCTAGAGCCATAAAAAACATTCATTGGAGAAGGTTGTAGCTTAAACGTTTGATTATATAAATGTGATTTTAGTATCAAATTACTTTTCATACCATAAATAGATTTTAAAATTTTAACACTTTCTGTGTATACTAAAATTATATATAAATGAACATTATTTTCCTTAATTAATCCAATGAATATATAATTTGTTTGTGATATTTTATTTTCACGCATGCTTGCACACTCTCTTTTATAATAGTTTGTGTTGTTTATGTTTATGGAAAGAGTTATAAACTTTTTCGCTATCAAGAATTAATTGTATAAATATAATTATATCTATCCTGAAAATAAATTACAGTTTTGTTTTCCTTAATTACTGTTTTTTAAAATCTAAAAAATTTTATTTTTAACAATTTCCTTTAAAATATTTTAATTAAATTCAACCGCTGTTTATCGGTAAACTCACTTTTTAATGGTAGTTTGAGAAGGAAGCAATTGGAGATATGTTTTGTCGTTGGTTTTTCCCAGAATAGCAAATACAAAATAAGATATTAAAGCAGTAATTTATTTGGGAAAACGGTTATTTTTTATAATAATGTAATTTTAAATAATAATAAAAAATAAAATCTATTAATGCAAATTGTAGGTATTATTTAAAGAAAAATAATAATAAAAAATTAAACCAATAATTATTGCAAATACCTCATTGAATTGGCCATTATTGATGCCGCACATAGAAAATGTAATCCATTTGCACACGGTTGGCAAATTCCAGCAAAGATGACTTTTAAAAGTTTTCAACCACCAAGATGCCATGAACGTTGGTTGTTCCCAATCACTGCACACCGGATATCGATTAATTTCATCAGTAAATCTATCCAAACAATTGGATTTTTATTGTAGCTTACGAAACAAGGCGGTAGAGTATGTCGGTGTAAAGACGAAGACGTGAAGTTGTGTCACCAATTCGAGTAATAGGAGAGATGGCAATGAATGGTTCAATATGCTGACTTGTGTCTAATCGACGTTGTTTGTCATTTGCCATAAGAGCAAACATTATGGCCGTACCTTGTGAGTGACCAATGTATGCCACTTTTACTATTAGGATTAAGATATTAAAATTTAATTTAATTTATCTAAAAATTAGTTTAGGCTTTGTAATTAAAGAACCATACCGGGTTTCCATAGGATAGTGGCCTTAAAAGAAAAGCTTAAACCCGTTTTTGTATGTTTTAAAGGTAAAGGTTTTTGACGTTTAATTTATTAATTAGGTATTTTTGCTTATTTAAAAACAAACAATTCAAGCTGTTATTGTTGGGGCAACATTGCCAAATTAACATTAGTTTTATCATTTACCAAAATTTAACCCATTCGTTCCCGAAGGCGCTATCAGCACGTATGTGTCCCGCTCATTCAATTAGCGATATAGAGCTTATCTTTTACTGATAATCTTTAGGATCTAAAGGATTAAAATAGTGGTAAATAGACAATTTTAAGTGTTATTTTACCAAAAAACTTATTCAATTTATTAAAAATTCTATAATTCTATCCAATTCTTATTTTTCAAAACACTTTTCAAAAACTTTCTAATATGTCTGATTTAACTAAAAACCGATTTTTAGCTTTTACTCTAAGGCCACTTTTTTATGGAAGTCCGGTATGTTTTTTTGTAATAATTACTAACCTTGTTTAGTGACATCCTTGACATAGTCAACAATAGCCGGTAAATCATGACGACTAATATCTTCAAATGTAAAATTCCAAAATTGTCGATCTATTTAAAAATAAATTATTTCATGTAACGTGACCCTTTCTATGGATAGACCGCGGTTGACCTATGAGTTGATTTATGTCATTGTCATCTCTTGTATATAAACACACGTCGAGCAGTGCCACATAACCCATACACATACACCTTTGTGGTTACATGGTGGCAGAGGTGAGATTTGGCCTCACGCCCCAAAGAAACTGGTTTAAAAAATTAGCTACCAAAACTCACCTTCAATTGAGTATTTAAGGTGTCTCAAGCCATACGAGTTGCCGCGGTTGTTTGGAAGCCAAACATCGTAACCCAATTTAGCAAGTTCCAGTGCCAGATTTTGTCCCCATGCACCGGGAGCAAAGTTGACAATTTCGGAAGCAAACACAAAGTTGACCGAGGTGCCAGTCAATCCGTGTTGTACAATCACTGGGCGTGACTTGAATCGACGTGGTCCAAAGTGGAACGGCACCACTCGGTGTACCTCCAAAACATAGTCTTGATCAGTGCGTACTAAGTGCACTTCACATTTAAAGCCACGCGCTTCAACAATCTCACACTGTGATTTGTAAATGAATTTTTATAATTATGTAAATTTAATAAACTAAATTGAATAAATTATTATATTAACTAAATTATTATATTGACTAAATTATATTAACTAAATTATATAAATTAACAAAATTAATTGTGTTTGTGTTAATATATTACTAACAATAAAACAACATAAAAATTTAAAATAAAAAAATATTTTTAAAAAATAGCTTTAACCTTTTCGACCCCAATGATCGTATCATTAAAAATGAACCTTATATTGCTAATTGAATAAACAGAACACATACGTCTCGATAGCGCCCTTGGAAGCGAAAGGGTTAAACCGGATTATAAAGATTATTGGGGATTATATAAAAGTGTAACACAAAAAGTTATAATCAAATCAATTAAGAATTCGAATCATAACAATAAAAGTTAGATTCGAAAATTAAGAGTTGGAATTAAACTGCAAAAAACACGCAGAACATGAACAAGAAAATAGAACATAGAAATATTTTTAAAAATCGAAAAGTTAAACATACTTATTGTTAACAAACTTGCAAACATATTAACACTGATAGCGCTGCAGTCAATAACAAATACAAACATATGTTATTTTAATTAAATTAGAATGTAATAGATAATAATAATACAAATCATAACAATCATACCGTTGTTCGAGCATGATCGCCATTCAAATCGGGTGATGAGTAGAAAAAGCGAACCAAAATGACTGGAATTGCGAAGACCAAAAGCAAATAAATTGGAGTGCGTTTAATCATGGTGGCGACACCAAGAGAAACACTGATCTGACGAACGTTTGATGGGTAGCTTCACTTAATATACAGCTTTACTGTTGGCTAATTGCCGATTAGTTGTACCGGTGGAAATTGCCTGTCAACTCATCAGCTCTTCTGGGTAAGCATGTACCGACAAGTATTTATCAATTCATATCCTCACTGATAGATTATTTCCATTAAACTAAACTCAATCTATGCAACTTATTATTTTAATAGTTTTTTTGATTATGAATACTATATTTTGACTAAAACAATATTTTGACCTTGATGTAAATGTCATACTACTCATTAGACACTTAACATTTTTTTGTTTTAGAAAAGAAGTTTATAACTTAAAAGTTAATTTATTCAGGAATTTTCTTATCAGAATAATCTAAGATTAAATAATTTGACGAATGAAGTAATTTATTCTTAGAAACACGCACCAAACATGTCACAGATGTGCTATGCTAGAGCTACCCATTTGAAATTCGGCAATACGAAATTTCAGATCAGATTGAATTGATCAGATCTGATTTAAAAACTGATTAAATTGGATATGTCAGTAAGATATAATAATTGCAGCGGTGAAATAACGTGTCACCGCGTTATGGCCTCTGTGAACGGGCTTTGATCGTGACATATTGCCTATGACACACACACATCATCATCACATCTTGTATATAAACTGTACATAGCTTCCGAATAAACATTATTTTGGTCATTGATCACCTTGATCTCAGTCACTCAACCCACTGACCTCTGGTGGTGTGCTAGCTTAATTTTATTTTGATAATAAAAGCCAAGATTGATGGAAAGAAGAAAAAGGGTGCGCATGCGCGTTTTTCGCATTAACTGGTTGCAGCAATTGTTTACACTAACCGCCAACATTTGAAATCAGCAAATGACAAATCATGTTTGACTTATATTAGTAATAATTATATGTAATATTAGTAATAATAAGTTATTACTTACCCGCTAGAAAATATAAGGGGTCTAACAGAAAGAGTTACTCTGACCCTTTGAAAATGCAGTCATTTCTATTTTTTCCACTTAATGACGACCTGTCGTGTAGAGAAACCCAATAGAAAATCACAATTGGCACGGTATTAGAACAGATAATGTACCAATCGATTAATTAAACTCACTATTTTTCGAATTGAGATTTGCTTAATTTGAATTTATGTGCGTTTTTACTGCTGTAAGCTGCAATGACTGCCAAAATTTAAAATTATCAAATAAAAAAATTGTTTGATTTATTACTCACACGTAAGCTGATAATGTAAAAACTGATTTAGAGAAAACGAGTTTTAAAAAGGGACAAGCGAAAAATGAAAAGTAAAGATTAAGAATAAAAACTTAAAAAATTACAAAAATATTTATTTAAACAAAATTTCAAATTTTAATAAATGGAAATTATATCAAAAATTGTAAAAATATTTTTATATAAAAACCATGAATCGGTCTGTGATTGAAGAATGATTTGTGTTTGTTTTACATTTGCATATGATTCCAAATACAAATCATTTATCACATAAAAATTATAACACAATTTTTTTTGTTTATCTGTAAGAGTTAAACAAGTGTAATTCTATTCTAAAAAATTATTTTTAGATTATTAAAATATGCAATAAGAAAAGTTTTATGTTAAAAACGGGTGCATTGAATCACATTAGATTGAGGTGCATTAGGAGAGCAGTTGTCACAGTTAGCCTCAAAGTCATCGAGCGTTGGTTCTGGTGGAAGACTAAACGAAAAAGCCAAAGGACGTTTTGGGTCGGTGGCTCGAGCTTCGACATGATTTGCTTCGTTGATTGGCACGTGGAACACGGGATTGATTAGACTGTTGAGGTTAGTAGTTGAGATAGTCTTCTTTTTCATATTTTTACTATCATGTCGTTTGACCAGACGCTCCACCAAAGGGGTCAACACAAGCAACGTACCGGCGAAGATAAAGAATGCAGTACTTAGCCAAATTTGAAAAACGTAATCTTTCTCTTTTCTCTGGCATGCCGTTGAGATCCAACCTAAAACAGGTATGCCAATTTTAATAAGATTACACAACACATTTAAATACTTACTTATCATTAAAGGACCAAAAACAGCGGCTAATCCATCAAAGAAAAGAATTATACCAAAACTACTTGACACATTTTCTGTTCCAAACATGTCGTCCAAAACTACCGAGTTGAGACATGAGTGAAAACCTAAGAGTATATTTGAGTAAGTATATATGGTCAACATGATGTTAAGATTTGGACTCACCTTCGGCGACTCCAAAAAAGCAATAACAGATTTTCATCAAATCAATTGTGGTGACCATATTGCTGCAAGCCATTGAGACACCCATTCCAAGAATTGATAATCCATAAACAAAAGTTCGATTTACACCTTTAAAATCAGTAAGATATCCAGCCATTGTACGCGAGATTCCATTTACAATTCCAAAGTAAACCATGAGCATTGCTTTGTCGTCGCTATCACCAATTTCCATTTCTCCAATTCGATCCGATACCACTACAATTGGGATGAAGTAAACTAAACTTCCGATAAAATTCGCAAACAAAAAGTAGTCAAAAACAACATTGTTAAGCAATTTTTTGTTAAACATCTTCACAAGCAGCTTTATCATTTGAGGTTTCTTCTTTTTTTGATTGTTGCTTTTAAGGCCATCGTTTCCATTTAGATCTACACTGGCAGTTGTGGGCAATTTTTCAACATTAATGCCATTTTCAATGTATTTCAAATCGAATTTGCTTGAAGAGATTTGACTTGGTGGCATCTTAAACGTAAGAGCACATAAAATGTTGATGGACTGAATGCCGGCTAGAATCACAAGTGCTGTTTTCCAATCAAACTCGTCTACCAGTTTTCGAATAATAAAACCAAAAGCCGCAGTGCCAAAGCCAGAACCGCACACTGAGATACCTGTTGCCGTGGCGAGTCGGTGGTCAAACCACTGATTGATAATGGTTATTTGAGGTAGAAACATCAATCCCAGACCAGTTCCTAGAAAATGTCAATTGACAAGTGTAAGATTACATAACGCTTACATAAAACTCAATATATAAATACCAGTAATGAAACCAAGAGTTAGCGTATGGCAAAGCATGCTGTGATCGAGCACTGGACTAAGCATCATGCCAACAATGGTGACACACGCTCCCAGAATAGTGGCCAAGCGACATCCGTAGAGAATGGAAATCGAACTGGCCAATGGTCCAATAAAGCTCACCATGCCAGTCATCACGGCGTAAAACAAGGTGGTCTGTGTCTCACCCTCGCCGTACACAACCAGAAAGCGGTCATAGAAAGTGCCCGTGTTGTAGAGAAAGCCATCGGTGATAAAGCTGATGGTGAACGAGGCGAGAACAATGGTCCAGCCCCAGCCTCCATTCGGTAAACGATCTGGTTTGTGGGATTCTACTTTTGATGGATCGCTACCCGATCTGGCTTCACCTCGGTCAAAGCTCGTTGGGTCAAGTGGCAGACTTTGTGTGGCTCGTAAGCGCATGTTGCGAAACAGGATAAATGCCTAAAATACAAATTATCATATATATACCATCAGTAAATAAATGTTGAATTGACAAATCATAAACAAAATTTTTTTTAAATGGCACAAACCTTTTTTCAATATTATCAAATAATACAAATATTTTAAAATTAAAATTAGTTACTTAAAGTAATTTTTTAATAGCAAATCTTGATTTAATCTTGAAGATTAATTTAACGTTACAAAAACAATAATTAATATTATTAAACTAAATTGAATTGGTATTAACAAGTAGTCCATAAGACAATTATTGGTTTTCGTAATAAAAGTGTTGGCCATCATTGAGAGATTGAGAAGAAGGAGAGAGAGAGAGAGGGAAATAGGTGAGGAGAAGAGGTAAGGTTGTTTTGGTCGACAAGTCAAACAGGTCGCATCGATTAAGAAAAATAAGTTTGCATGAAGGTAACGCAAGGTTAGTTGTGATCTGATCACAAAGTATAGATGCACATTTTGAGAAAAGGAGAGTGAGAGAGAGAGAGAAAAGGGGGAGAAGGAGAAAATAGTACTGAACACTGTCACCGAACGTATTTTCGGTGGCAATGATAGTCAAGTAGATGAGAGCACCCGAGTGAAAACCGGGCACAGGTGAGTGCAGGTAAAGCAAATGGCTCTCTCAAGTGGCTATGAGATGTTCACCCTGGGCAGTGCTCCACTGCAATGTTGCTCAATACACCTCACGATCAAGGCTTTATAAAGTGTTGGGATTCCGCTATGCTCCACCTCTCTATCACCTCTACCATCGGTGGCGATTTACTTGATTTCCTCTTTCTCTCTCTCCCTCAAGTTTTCTCTCTCTCTCTCTCTTTCTTTCCCTCTCGCTTTCTCTCTCTTTCTTACTCCATGGGATAAAATACGTGTGTATGCACTGTAAATCTTAATTGAAGTAGAACATTGTCCGGCAGTACAGCACAATTCATTTTCTATTTATCTCTCTCTCTCTCTCCTATTCTTTTTTGCTCTTCCTTTGACTCATTTTACTGTTAAGTGACGTGATCCGAGAAATGAATGTATGGAATATGTGCATGTGTGTGTCTGTGTAAACCCGGAGTTTTCCATTTATAACTATTTACACCACCTTTGTTCTTAAATTTCCAGATTTTTCTTTAAAAATTAAAAGTAGATTAACAAAAGGTGGAATTAACTAATGAGATAAAAATAGTATACAAAACAAAAGAGAAATCGAATGCGTACAAGCAATGGGCAACACAAATCAAATTTTTCTAAAACGGAACAAGGCAATCACTAATGAATGACTCATTAGGAAATTGTCCACGAGAGATATTTGTCTTGTTTTCCCTAATTAATAGCGTGGAATTGAATACTACCAGTAACCGTTGGAGGTCAAAGTCAATTTTGTAAAGTGGAAATTGTTGCGCATATTGAGTGATTTGGAAAATATTTTAAATATACCATAATGGAAGCAGTTTAGATGCTTTAAATTCAATAACTTAAGTTGAGTTAGATTTTATTAAGTGTGTGTACAAAATAATTTTATTAATACGGGAGAAATAGAGTGCGTGTATGTAAAGAGGAAGAACAAATTGTAAAAGTTAATAAAAAAAGATGATATAAGCATGCACAAAATGTGTAAAAAAGGGTTCTAAAGAAGTCCTCATTTAAGTAATCGGTTAAATTGGTATTAGTTCCGCGGACCAACTCAATGTCGATTCATTTGAGTTGGAATCCTAGTGTCAAACACATCGCTCTCTTTCTCTCTCACCCCCTCACCCTCTCTTTCATTTAAAATTAAACCCGATCCACGATGGGAAACTTGGCTTGTTTTTCTATTTCGAGTGGGAACAAAATCGAAGAAACCGAACTTGGTTTGCAGCAAGTCAATTTTCCAGTGTGCAAACGACGAGCAATGCCCGTGATTGTTCACCGTTGGCGTGTATTTCTGTTTATATCGCAACTGATCACCTTCATGGTTACCATTTGGCCCTACTCGGTTTCATTTCTGTGGTTTGGTGCCACCCAACCTCTTGACGAGTCCAACGGGAACTGTTTTGTCAATACTCACTCGTTTCTCAATGAATCCCCAGTTGGTGACGACGATGACAGCAATTACGACATTGAAGAAGTTCAACTCAATTTGAATTATCTTAAATTCATGCTAGTGCTCTTTATGCTCACCGTTGCCCTCTTTACAATTCTCATACTCTACACTCTTTTCTGGCTACTCTACTACAGTACCTAAAACAGCTTACAGAATATTGTATGTTTAGAGTTTTGAATAAAACATAAATAAGAAATTTGCAAACAACGTAACAATTAAATTATTTACAGTACAAAAAACGTGGCTAGACAAAAGGAAACCAATACCAGCAGTCAAAATTTATGAGTTTTTTGTGAATTGCTCATTTATGTTTTATTCGCCACTCTGCTTATGTTTTGCATATCAATTGTGAACATTTAAATATTTGAAAATTAGACCCGTTTTAGTACAAAAATAGCATAAATAAAACTATTCCATAACGTAGATTAAACAAACAATTGTTATTTAAAAAAATAAATTATAAATGTTAATACTAAATAAAAAAAATTAAAATAAGTGTGCTGCTTATTATTTAATTTATTTTTATAAATAATAAAATAAAATTGTTTTAAATTATTAAAGTACAAACTACAAGACATGTCCCCATATTTAATTTAAAAGTGAATTTGATGTTAAAACAGCATAACATACCATATATTATACACCTTACAAAAATGACACCATAGGTTTTTGGTGATTAAATGTCTGTGTTTGTGCGTGTGACTATCGTGTCAAACTTGGTAGTGGTGAGGTGATAAACTGGTTTGCAATATGATATATCTATGGCCACCGCTGTGGTGAACTGACAGATTTCAAATCACGCCGACTTAGTTTGGATAAACACTTTCGAGAAGAAAAAAAAACTTGACAAACATATTCAACCGGTGACATTTTTTTGAATTGGTAAGTTCATTCCCCTTGTACTTATTCACTCTCTGCTTATTTCATTTGTTACCCTTCATTTTACCACTCATCTTACCTTCAAACTATCTCACTTTTTCTTATCTTCTTTTTTCCTCTTTATATTTTGTTCTTTTTTCCTTATTTTACTTTGCAATTTATATCTTGAATTAATAACTTGTTTTGGCATTCTCTTTCCCTCTTTCACTCCATCTCTCCTTTTCTTTCCCTCTTTTTTTGCCATTAAGGTAGTTCAAAGTACGATAGCTTTGCAAGTTGCGCGCAGTAGTGCGAGTCAGAGGTATGTTGCTATTGATCCAGACGAGCACAAACACACACACGCACACACACACACTCTCTTTCTCTCTTTCTCTCTCTCTCTCTCTTACTCTCTCTCTCACTCTCTCTCACTCTCTCTCTCTCTCTCTCACTCTCACTCCTTCACTTACTCTCACTCTCTCATTCTCTCTCTCTCTCTCTTTCACTCTATCTCTTTCACTCTCTAATTCTCTATTTCACTTTCTTTCTCTCTCACTCTCTATTTCACCCTTTCTCTCTCTCACAATCTCCCCTCTCTTTCTTTCTCGTTCCAATCACGCGAGCAATTTAACGCCCTTGAACTTGAATTGTATTGATTTGTCTAATCACCTGTTTATTTGGTTGGTCGATTAAGAAGGGGGGTTTTATTTATATATATTATCAATATTATATATATCACAATTGTTATTGGTAGTAAATCAACCAAAACAGTGTCATTTTTTTCTCACAGCTGAACACTCACAAATATACATGCATACAAACAAACAAGCAAACACACAGACAGACACAAACAACCATATGATGCAATCAACTCTGAAATTAGACTATGTGATAAGCTTTTGGGCAATGAGTCATCACAAATCATTTGGCTACCCCCTTTTCTGATTAGACTCAAATCCGCAAAGCCATGGGTTTGTTATGGTGAGGCATCCAGTGGTTATCATTTTTAAATTAATTAATTTTTCTCATTTTATAAAATAACATCTATGCGGATACAAGTGGACTGATGATGCTTCAAACTACTTCATTACTCTTCAGACAATTGTCTCCATAAGTAGAAAAACATCTGTCATATAGTCCTTTATTTTTGAAGAGGACCATATGTAACTTAAAGTGATAAGCACCCGGAGACCACGTGAAATCCGTGAGAATCTCTGCATCGCTGCAAATAGACTCTTTTGATTTACTAAAATTGTCCGTGTCATATGATAATTAGCATGGGTATTGGGATTAGTGCATCTAAATCATAACCTTAACAACATTGATATAGTCTTTTGAGCATGAGTCATCAATCACTCATTGAATATAAAATTGCGTATTTAAGCAAATGGATATCTTGGAAAATACCCTCAGAGTTTCCAAAATTAATCATCAATTTGAACAATAGTAAATTAAAAATATTTAAATAATATTATTTGTTTTTTCTATTAATAAAAACAAGAACACGCAATTGACATAGATATTTTAAAACTACACTTAAAATTTTTCAATTGGCTTTTCGTATTACGTGATATGTGGACAATCTTTATTTTTTTAAATTTCTTACCCTAAAGTTTTGTAAAATTATTGACTGGTTTACTTTATCATAGTCAATAATCTAAATTTGGCCAATAATTTTACAAAACTTTAAAGTAAGAAATTAAAAAAACTACCAATCGTCCACATACCACGTGAAACGGAAAGCCCACTGAAAACGAGCTAAAGTAATTTAAATGAAATTAGGTTAAATAAAGAAAAATGAGAGTGTTGAGAAAGAGAGAAGAGTCACGCGTGAGTGTGAATAGTGAAAATCAGGTTGGGATAGTGGATAGACTCAGTGAAGCGAGCACTACCGTTACACCATACACACACACACACACACACAAACCAGTGATACCACACACATAGGTGGACACACTTGATTGGCCATTGCCTTGAGTGGTCGACTCGGATGGGCACCACTGCCAAGGCGATATTGCCAATGGTGCAGTTCAGTAGTGGTGGTTTGTAGAGGGGGAGAGGGGGCAAACCAGTGTGCTAAACAAACACAATTTCCAAATACAAGTTAGATCGTCAATCAAACTACCAAGCTAACACTGGAACACTGGGGTAATGCAATTAGTCTACTGAGGCTTGATTTGTGACAATAGACAACCGCCATCAATGCATGTCCACCATTTTCTAACACTTTTTTAAGACACTGCTGACGGAACCCACCACCATCGATGTTCACTTTTTTTATTTCATAAAACCTGTGCAATGTCTTGCCAATGTCTCTTCGTAGTGTGCTTTTTTTGATTCAAACTTCGATTAACGACAATTTGTTAATATGATCGAGTAGAAATACAAACAAAAAAAGAATTTAAAAAATAAGGAAATTGAACTAGTATGGGTGCTCAATGCTCCGTTGCAATCTGATTGACACAACTTAAAGTGTTGAAATGTAAAACGGCAATCATTCAATTTGTCATATAGTTAGTCATGATGAATATTATTAATTATTAATATTTTATATTTGTGTAAATATAACATTATTGCCAATAATTTATCTTATGGTTGGTTTTTGTAAAAAATTTTCAAACGTTTTTATGTTTAATAAAAAATAGTAAATTTAATTAAATTTATAATGTTTATAAATTCAGTAAAATTATTTACTAATTATTTCAAACCAAAGAATAAGTTTAAACTCAAAAAAGTTGAATTTTTTCAAATAAACAATACAGTATTTTCGCGATAATTCGTCACTTGATAATTCGTCACTCTTGATATTTCGGCAAAACTACGCAATTTCTAACCCAATTCTGAACGCTCCTAACACATTTCAGTGCAATTTTTATTCGATAATTCGTCATTGTTCGATATTTCGTAATTCGTCACTAAAATTTTGCTAAATTCGTCATACACAATGTCAGTTTTAAAGCATATAAACAATTTATACTATATTGAA
>WURS02001287.1:0-29132 GCA_011762765.2 Rhinocypha anisoptera
AGCTAGCACTTGATAGGAAAGGATGGAGGGCTGCAGTCAACCAATCTTCGGATTGAAGTACTGATGATGATGATACTTGAATTTATGAGAAATTGCACATTATATGGAAAATTTTCTCATCCCATTTGATACTTCTTAATGGTCTCTACAAGAAAAAGTAACAACCTCATTTCTTTTTCAATATTTGAAGAAGATATGAGAGGGAATGTACACTTTTTAGTTGAATTTATTGAAAAACTGACGTATAAGTTTTAATTTCTCAAAAACTACACAAGATACGTATGTATATTTCTGTCATCCTTTTTGATGCATCTGAATGCCCTCTACAAGCCAAAGTAACAAACTCGTTTTTATCTCTTTATTTCAGGATGTGAGTGAAAATGTGCTAAATTTTTTCTGAATTAAATGAAAAAGCAACATATAAACGTAAATTTCTCAGAAACTACACAAGATACTAGAAAAAAATCTAAAATATTTTGACTCATTCAATCTTTACTGGGTCTGCACCTGAAAATTATGGTTATATTTTAACAAACTTGAAATATACTTTCCTTGCTATCATTTTTGTATATTAACATATCCTATAATGGCGTGGATTTCACTTTTCTGCTACAAACCCTCCCTATGGAAAACATTCACATGGTGGGTGAAATCATTTGGAGTCCGCCTGTGACATTCTTAATAAGTGGAGGGAAGGAAAGAGAGAGACTATAAGTTTGAGGGGCGTGGAAGAGTTGGTTTATCTATTTTGCAGCAAAAATAATGCCGTATGTTGAAGAACAAGATGAGTTTCAACG
This sequence comes from Rhinocypha anisoptera, assembly GCA_011762765.2. Classification (NCBI taxonomy): domain Eukaryota; kingdom Metazoa; phylum Arthropoda; class Insecta; order Odonata; family Chlorocyphidae; genus Rhinocypha; species Rhinocypha anisoptera. Next base: position 798 of record WURS02001287.1, read on the forward strand.
GAGGAGAACGTGGCATAATAGTTTTCATTCAGGAGAGGAAAGTGGGATTACGAATTGTGTAAATAAATTTGGGAAGAGGGCAAAGGTTTCTTCTTAGGTATGAAAACAGAGAGGAAAAAGTGTGAGTTTGAGGGCTGGAAGATGGGAAGGAGGCTTTGTACATAGAACGGTGAGCAGCTTTGAGAATAGGAAAGAAGTTGCCTGGACGATTGCATACACATAGTCCATAAAAAAATCGCTTTAAAAACTACCCCTAATGTGTGTCAGGTAGGACGACCCCCCACCCCCCGAGGATTATTTCAGACACTCTTTGCGAGAAGACGGGTGGTCGAGTCCAAGGCCGTTGTCTGTTAACTCCCGGCCAGTATACTCGCCGCCCACATGCCGTCAGTCGCCCCTAATACCTCCCCCTCCCTCCCCAGGGCGCGAACAAGTCTCGAACTTGGCTGCGAATACAATTGGGAGGGCACGATCACCGAGATACGGAGGGGGGGAGCAGGAGAGGACGTCCACCCCTGCCCCCTCTCCACGGCACTCTCATGTGGATGAATGTACGTTTCCCTTTTCAACCGTGGTTTTCCCTACCACGGCCCACTTTTTCAGTGCTGCCTTTCTCAACCGCGAGTATTTCCCTTTCGTATGCGCATTGTTGACCGATCACTAAGGTTGTGTCAAGTTGTAGTATTTTTATTTATAGTGTGTTTCGACGGCTATGGTCATTTCGCACCTTTTCAAGTCATAGAAAAAACGCATTTGGACAAACAAGGCCCTGGGTGAGAATCGAACCCGCGACCTTTGCGTTAGCCGACGAGCACGCCAGGCTAATCGAGCATGCCAGGTTGTGCCAGGTAATTCAATGTTTCAAATGATTTATTAATTATTAGCCATGTTCATAGATAATGTACGAAATTTGATGCACAAAATTTTTATGCTGGGAATTAATCCTGATCCTTGGCCATTTTATCCTAAAGCAATTTTACAGTAAAGAGAAAAACGAGTGCATTCAGGTCCGAAATTTCAACAAGGATTCAAGTACCTTCCTCCACCCGGCTGTTGCCTGTTGTTAAAAGTGCTTCCCTCATGCTCCGATTATGAGGAGAGACGGGGGGCCGCCTTCTCATAATATGATTGGGAAACATGATGGAGAATGTTAAGAGCTACGAAGTTATGAAGACGCTGACAAGTGATAGGATACATCATGGAGAAGTGCTACAGATAAAACAAACTTCGGACGGAAAACCGACGGATCGATGATCAATAAAGACGACGGAAGACCGTCCAGGCAGATTGTGCCTCCTTTATTTGACAATATTTGATCGTAGCTATGGCGATTCGTAACTCGTATCTGCGAAAAACAAATGAAGAAACACTCGGTGGAGAAATTGCTTAATTTTTCTTTTCATTCTTTCATCATAAAATCTTACCAGTCGTAGAGTTGGGATATGTTTGACCCCCAAAGCGAATTTTGCTATGTTACCAGCCATATGGGTGAGAACATCAATAATTTATGTATTTGGAATCAATTTAACAGGAGAACACAAATCACAAACTTCAAGAAAACAAAGACCGACCGACTTCCTTCCCCACGACATTCTATTGTAGCACTTGTACCGTAAGCTGGATTAATTCACCGTATTCTAAACACATTATCGAACGATGAATGAAGCTGAACAGCTTACCTTAAAACTCCGTGATCGGCGAAACGGTCAAGGAGGTCAATCTTTCAAGAAAAAGGCAAATTTCTATTTACCACTCTTTAATCAAAGAGAATCAGCAATTAACATAATCACTATAACATAACCGTACAACCTTCGTAACTAGTTATCAAAAGAATAGCTGGGGTCATATATTTTCCATCTTCTCATTGAGTTTTACCAACACAGGGTATTTCAATCATTTCGAACGTATTTCGTGCATACTTTTATCTGATTGTCTTTTAACTTAGTAACTAAGAATTTAATATGATTTTCGTCAATCAATAAGGTTGCTGCAGAAAATTAAGTTGTGGAAAACATAGGTTTCGCATAGCATAGACTAAACAACACTAGTATTCTTTAATCTACAGTAATACGTAGAAATAGAACCAATAATCAATTAAGCTGTCAGGATTTAAATGTGGCAAAACGAACTTTGATGTCCGTTGATCTGTAAGCGATTAGGTGGTGGAAATATGTGGTTACAGAAATAATTCCGAGAACACGAAAGGCAGTCCCCCCTCCCCCACGCAAGGGCCGTTGTGGTAAGTGGTGAACTTTGCCACGACCCCCGAGAACCCTTTTGCCCGCCCCCTTCCCTTCCTTTGCCTCCGGCTTGTCGTCTGGGTGAGTGTCGAGCGCAGCGAGGAGGGACAAGTGAAGACGAAATGTGTTTATTCCCTGGAAGCGAAAATGTTTGTTCCTTGGATAATTTATTCTATTTTTGCTACAGTCTTACTGAGTTTTTAGATGTACCGACCGCATTTAAAAGCCATCGCCAATAGCTCTATCGACAATGACACAACAATGTTGCTTGAAATTATCTTTCCTAATATTCTTAAGGGGAGAGTTGGTTGGTTATTGGAAAATTTTTGTTTCTCCCTTGAATATACGGGGATGACGCTGTGTCCCAATTCTGAGGAACTTTCCCTTCGGAAATCAATCCTCTAAATAATTTGCGGAGGTCTGCCTTCCACTCCCCCTGTCTCCCTCCTCCCGAGCTCATTCGCTCTCCTCTCAGTCCTAACTGTTACATTCCCACACATTCCTCTATAGTTTATTTATTTATTTTATATCTCGATATCATTCCATCATTTGACAGCATGAAGGTACCCACGCTCGAGGATAGGCCCTAAATTTTCTGTTACTACCAAATCCTATTTTTTTTTGTGATTCCTTTTAGGTAGGTTAGTAAATGCGTTTTACTAAAGTCGTTGGGTGTTCGTTTGGTACATTTTTCAATATAAAAAAAGTAGTAGTGGTAGACTTTTGTTGGGATCGTCGACCACTATGGACATTTTAACACATTTTGAAAAAATATATAAAAAAAACCTAAAGGACAAATAAAACCTTTGAAATAGGTGGCGATCACGTTACCAGGACTTATTTTAGTCGGTCGGGTTGCCCGGATAAAAGAGAAAAAAAATGTAACCATTAGGCTTATGACGAAATTTAATGAAGGTACCAGATACGGAAATAAGGCTAAATGCAGTGAAAAATAGCAATATTTTCCAGTGTAAATTTCTACGTAAATTTTTTATTACGTCAAATATTTTAATTCATATGTTTGTTAAATATATAAATGATCGTGCTTTGTCACTTAAAACGTAATCCACTCAATAAAAATTTAATATTACACAATAAGTAGAGTTCCACGGAAGAGTGGAATGAATCGAACTCATTTGGAAATGACATTGATTCATCTAATTATATCAATTCACGTAACATTGAAGGAAAATCAACAGTTGAAAATCCAAGGAAAAATCCTTAGGTACAATTAATTCACATAGATTTCAGTTATTGCAGCGTTTGGAGACACGTTAAAATTTTTTCACTAGCACTAATTCAAATTAAATGTCGGGTCATAAAGTACGTTTACCGAACGATCTCAGATCGATCTGAATCCAGACCGATCTGAGATCCTCTATGCGAGCTGAGTGAGATCGCCTGGTTTACCAAATTATCGATTGTATACTTGTGGTTACACATCGGTTATAGCTACCGACTTAATGTGACTAATAACTTCATTTTTTGTCCCTTAGAAAATATATACATCTTATAAGCTCGATTGGACGTAACATAAGGATCTAACATTTATCTATACTTAGAGCAAATCTTTTTCCGCTTTCAAACTACGAGACCTCCGCGGGCCTTGCGTGCTTTAGTATTTAGTTATAAATTCCTCCGCTCACCATTTGTGTTGAAATATCCCAAGGCAGTTCGGCCTTTGGTGGCGTGTGTGGCTGTGTGTGATACTACGTGAGAATTGCATGTTCATAATAATCTGTGATGAATTTTCGGTTGTTGAATATTAAATGAAAATAATTTGAGACACGAAGGACTTCAGTCTTTCAACAGTTGTGGCCGATCGGTGTGTTGGAGGTAGACATCGGCAGTCCTACTACTTTAACATGTCTGTCAACGAACAGCTTTATCTTGAGCTTACAGAAGATATCAAAATACCTTCACTTGGTTTGGGTACTTGGCAGGTGGGTTTTATGTTGACATATATATATTTAGGAATACTTTGTCAGGTTCCGAGTAATTTGAAAGGATCAATCCTACTTAGTCTTTGTCTTATTCGTCCCGCAGTAGCTGCGAGGTTGTGAAATACAGACTTTAAATTATGTTTAACTGAATACACGAGTTTCCCCTTCAAATGGATCCTCACTTTTTCCATTAAAATTTTACAAGAATCGTTATTTGCAATTTCCCCAAAAGTTTTTATGGTGTTTTTATGTTTATTTTCTTAAGGCACGGGATGATGAAGGAGAAAAGGCAATAGATTATGCATTGCAAGCTGGCTATAGAAATATCGATACAGCATACGTTTACCAAAATGAGAAAGCGGTTGGAAAGACCCTAAAAGAGTGGTTTGACTCAGGAAAGATTAAACGTGAAGATATCTTTGTGGTTACAAAGGTGAGTTGTCAACTTTATTATTGTAGAAGAATAGTATTAATTGCTGACTACACAATTACCATATATACTCCTGTGACCATCATAGTTTTTGATTCTATAATTATTTCAGTAAGTGGCTAACCTAAAGTTAATTTATTCAGCAAAATAAATCAAAAGTTAAACATAAATTCAACAAACAAATTCTGTTAAAACATTGAAAGAAAAATGACACTTGTATCAGCTACTTACTTAACTTTAGCTACATATGTTGCCAAATATAATAGATTAAAATTAAAAAAGAATAAAATCACAACCATTGGTTATATGCTTGTCCTGGAATGGGATCCTAATTCTGCAACAAATGAAGAACCGCGTCTCTTTTCCCTCTCAATAGTTACCTTCACATGGAAACCGTCCATCTGGAGTGGTCAAATATATGGAGGAATCCTTGAACAACCTTGGGCTTTCATATGTTGATCTATACTTAGTACATGCACCATTTGGATTTCAAGATAAAGATGATCCCAATGCTGATGCTGATGTAGATATGACAACGGACCATGCTGCTATCTGGAAAGTAAGAAAGAATTTCTATTGTGGATTTTATCCAGTTCTTAATGCAAATATGAGATTTTATTAAATGCTCCAACTCACTCTCTAAAAAAAACCGATGTTTTGGTATGTTTTCCTTTTATTTGTGATAATTTTATATTAATTAATAATGTGAACATAAAAGTATGTAAACCATTATGCTCATGATTTGAAATGATTAAAACTTGCATGTTCCTTCTCAATGGTAACTATAATTTTTTGTTTTGTTCTCATGTTAATAATCATTTAACCCAAATTCCTCCTCCACTGTTGAATGGTTCTTCTGGGGTGAGTTTTTACCTCGGAAGAAGTATTTATCTGGTAGCGGAGGAGAAATATAGTTTAACTCTCAAACCACGACAAGACTAAGCCCTGTGAACTATTATATTTACACTGCTCTTTTATGCATGGACTCTACCCACTATTAGCCACTTACATTTTCAATATTATTCCAATTTGATTAAGTCTCTAGGTGAGAAGGAATATTTTTTGAGAGAGTGAAGTCATTGATTAAAATGGGAAAAACAATTTAAAAAGTTACCAAAGAGCATCACTATTATCTGCACTTTTACATCCTTTCCCTCTAATGCATGTTGGTTCAGATTAATACAGATTTTCCCATGTTTGAACTGGAACCTGGATTTCTATTATTTAAAATGACTTTCTTATCATACTGATCGAACATCACACACCTTGATATTTGGCTTCAGTTGATATATGCTTTTATTTCCTTCCAAGGCAATGGAAGACCAAGTGATTGCTGGGAAGGCACGTTCCATTGGCCTGTCCAACTTCAATGAGAAACAAATTGAGCGAGTTTGGGATTCAGCAGAACGGATAAAGCCATCAATGCTGCAGATTGAGTTACACCTTTACTTCCAGCAGAAAGAACTTGTCGAGTACTGCAAATCCAAGAACATCAAAGTTTGTGCCTACTCCCCATTTGGTTCCCCTGGTGCATCTAATACATTAGGGTGAGTTTCTCATATTTCTGTGATTGATTTCCGTTACCTATTTTCTTCTTCACATTTTTTGATGGTCTAATTTCAATCAGTGGCAGAAATCCAAATCATCTAACAGTGTTGGCAGTAAGACATGTCATCAGTTTTTTTATATCTAGGAACACCATTGCAATCCATGGCAGCGGTGGGTCAATATGTGTGTAATATGAACCTCTTTAACTATAATGGTGCCACTGCATCTCAACCACCCAGATGTGCTTGAGTGAGCGTGAGGTTGTTCTCCAAATCACATGTGAGGGAAGGTCAGATATCCAGCTTGCTGTGCCCATGTCATATTTAATCATTTTTCAAGCAGGTAACCACTCTTGCTGACCACTTTTTGGGCATGCATTTCATTTCCTCAGTATTTATTTATTTTCTTGTCTTATATACATTCTTATTCTGGTGGGTCCTGCGCCAAGTAACCCATCACAAGGTTTGAGTATCCAAGTCCTTCAGTCTGATGGGAATCAGTGAACTGGGAGAGTAAGGGGGGGATCTATTTTGCACACATACACACACTTTGGAATATCCAAGTTTATCGATGATGTGGTGAATGCCATCTCCTGAGGCAGTCCCCCAAACACAAACATTACATGACTGCTTATGGATAATCCCTTTGGCACATTCTCCCTCAGAAAGAAGTATTTCCAGTATAGCTTGGTGCTTGTAACACTGGCATCCACAATTTTAAACACCATCAAGCTACCACTTGTTGTCTTAGCAATAGAGGTGTAAAGTGGACATAAGCCATATGCAGGCGGTAAGCCATATTACGCTGCTGTAAGGTCATGTCCCACTTCTACGCCCTATGGTGGCTGAAATTTCAGAAAATCAGTGTATCCTCACTACTGCCAGTATCAGTTACCACCCACTGCTGTTTGGAAGTATTTTTAACTGGAGTAACTTTTTTTTTCAAGTTTAAAAACATTTCATTTGATAGTTTTCAAATGAAAAAAGCCTCATGGTCATTCATGGTGACAGCAATTTGAATAGGTACCTTAAAACCTCATATTGTTTTGTAGGTAGGTAGTTCAAAACTTAGGGCACAAATTACAGAGAAAATCCCTCAAAGTCATAAATATATTTATAATATGTGTATCCCATGACAGTTTAGGCTGTAAAAGAACACCTAACAATTTGCCTTGCTTTGCCTGTTTTCCTAAGGGTACTAAGGGTGAAAATTGTCAATTGTGTTTCACTTGAATTGAGAATGCATTAAAAGGAAATTAAATTATGGGTTCATCCAGTGAAATGCTAATTAGTGACTAATGCCAACACACAACCAACACCAAATACATTTATGCAATGGTATAATATAGATATAATTTCAAAACTCATTTTTCTTTGTTGTCCCTGTTGATCTTTTACACCTCACATCTGCACTACTGTAAGGAAATTCTTACATTTTACTTCTTCGGCTCATGTTATGGCTTACGGGCTATTTTAGAATGGGACTCTCCTTAACCCTTTTGTGCCAAATGACTGATTCAGAAGAGTTGATAATCATCCCCCCCAGTATGGATGACCTTTTTTTTGGTCAATTTTCCTTTATTATTACTTTTTGACTTCTGGTATGCATTCCCTTAAATCCCTCCTTGAAGATTATTCCCTATCCTGCAACCACAGAGTTTACCTTCTCCACACATACACTTCATTCACTCACAAAAAGGTGCCCCACCAACCTCTCAAATATCCTGAAGTGCACCAAGTGGTTCTGAAAAAAGTATGCCCTTTTTAAATTTCATATCTTCCCCCAATGAAATTGAACACACTGCAAAACATGTCCCATCCTTACCCCCTCTCCCACCATTACTCAAATCCCTTTTTAAAAGTTTCTTCTGCCACCTGCACTCCCAACAATGTTATAAGTCACCTACAACATACATCCTACCCTGCCTTCTACACAGGCCAATGCACCAGCCTCTTTTGCCAACCTTACCTTTTCCCCCAATTCATTCTCCTTCCTTGTTCCTTAAAGGATAACACACATTCATATGTCACAACATATATAAAATATGAATTGCATGAAGAGTGCAAGCTGGAATGCTATTTTAACTTTTGTATCATTAGGTAATAATTCAGAAAAGAATATGAAACTTTTTAAACTTTGGATTCTACTAATTTTTAGGAAGGAGTTACCAGACATATTGAATAATGAAACTGTGAAAGAAATGGCAGCGAAGCACCATAAGAATCCAGCCCAAATTTTACTGAGGCACATACTTCAACGTGGCCTTGCCGCAATACCTAAGAGTTCAAACCCAAAGAGGATCCAGGAAAATATTCAGGTAAGTGAGAGATGATTAATTGTGAATCATATTTGTAATAATTTAAACCAGGAAAAAAAACTGGTGTAAATTCTTTAAAAAAAAAAATTCCAAAACTCATTGCAATCTTTAACAATGTATTTCTGTTCAGTCCATTTTATATACCTCGTGATTCCTCCTCATAACTTCACCTGTCCCCCAATGTTGTCTAGAACTTCATTTGTCTCCCTTTCTGTATTTTGTGTTCCACCTACATTCACCCAACTCAAAAGCTTCCATGCCACTCTTATCCTGATTCGTGAACATCTAGTATACAGTGCTATGCTCCATGTAAAGGTTTTTATTAGTTTTTTATTTATATCCTTACTCAGCTTCCTGCCCTAGTCCTCATAAATTCTTACTTTGTCAATACAGTTCTTCTCCTATTGTTTTTTCCAAGAATAATTAAAGATGACATGCTCTCGGGTTTATCGGGTGCTGCGTCCACGTTTGTTGACTTGTGATGACAACAGTTTTGCTAGCCATCCTGCTGGTGTCTTCAGGTCGAACTGTTGTCATCACAAGTCAACAAATGCTGACTCAGCCGATAAAGCCGAGAGCACTTGGACGACACTGTGAAAACCTTCGTACCAATTTAATTAAAGATGACATTAAATGTGATGTCACCATGAAAATCAGGTTTAAAACTGTCTGAAGTAGTTCCTTTGTGACTAATTTCTATAAATTAATTTCTACCTCAGCTCCTTGTTCTTTATGCCATCCATGCTTTCCCCAATGCTACTGCTGCCACAGCGAAAGGGGTGTAGCATGACAGCCAAAAAAAAGAGAACTTGAAAATGCTTTAAGAGGCTGAATGAAACTGAGATTTGTGGAAGTCTGCTATGTTTTACAAATTGACACTATGTCTAACGTATTGATAATAAAGTTGAGGAGCTTAAAATCCATGTTTATTGCCACAATGTGCACTGCATAATTTTACTAAGTGAATTTAGTAAACAAAATTTAGCAAGTGAATTTGATATTTTGCAAAGAAATATTTTCACTGCCTCAGTGGAAGCATTGGTAACATCCTCAACTGCCAACCTTGAGATTGTGGCTTCATATCCCAAGTATCTGGATTTTCCATTCTCCATCCATGGGAATGGATGTCTGAATTTCATCCTTGTTATATTGTGTCACTGTAATTGGCCTGGTGCAGTGCGTGGGAAAATGAAAAAAAGGAAGACCATACGCTCAACTTTTTGGACAACTTCATATTTAAACCATCGCCTATGGTAATCTTTTATTTTTTTACTATGTGGTAAAATTTCAACAGGTAATAAGAATGGTGTACTGCATACTAACTATGATAAAAAACATAAAAGGATGGATCAAAAGAATCTTCTTAATGTGCTCAATTACAGTTTTCACTTCAGAATAGACTGCCAAAATGACATGACTTTGTGAGATAACTCTAGAGGATATATGTATAAAAAGAGACAATCTGTATTAAGTATGAGATTAATTTCTATATTATGGAATGGTCAGATGACCCACTTGATAACAAATGAAGTGATAAAGGTATCTGTAGTTTGAGAGGAAGTTTTCTAGAAAAGTTTCTGATGATGGAGTTACCCTGTTTAATGATTTAATTAATGATCTTAACTCATTAGAAAAATTGATATCACCAAAAGTTAAAGACCTTATCTAATTTCCATGTAAGGCTATTAAAAGTACTACCTGGAGAACAGTACATTGGAACAAGTACAAAATCTCCTATTGCATATTCACATGCACACATAATAGACTAGAATAAATTTATTATGTTCTGTGGCAACAGGAACACTGGAGAACAAGAACAGATTTGCATCAAGAGTCTATTAGAATATTTTTCCATCCTACGTTGTAATTGTGTTTAAGTTGAATTCACATTTTAGACACTAGTCACTTAGAAGTAGCCTCTCCTTCATTTTTGTGGAAAACTTGAGTAAACTCCTCACACTTGTAGTTATTATTTTAATTAAGGTAGGCATAAGAAAAGGCTGATGAACTTTTATGTACATATTACTCTTCCTTGATGCCTGATCATGTTGTTTAATTAAGTTATTGATAGGCTGACAAGAATGTCATTTTTAATAGCTGAAGTTATCATTACATCCAGAGGTGTGGTTTCCTTTCTAATCACTGAAGCCTGTGACTTATCTAATTAGACGATCATTTTTGTAATAACAAGCAGAAAATTCTGCATCATTGAAATCATGGATGGATTGGTAATCTCATTCTATTTTTTTGGTGACCACCAGAAAGAACCACCATTCGTACTCCCAAAGATAAATATCCTCCTTCATTTCCATACTTTCAACCTGCCATCATTCTTATCCGAAGTCTCTAATCTTACTCTATCTATGCCCCCAGGGCTAACATTCTACCTTCCTGGATATTTGAGATGGGAATTAAAACTGTATGAATGCTCATTTAATTTATCAGCAATGCAATTCACTATCATGTTGACACCTATTGATTTGAGTTTTCCTTTCAGGTATTTGACTTTGAGTTGAGCGATGAGGATATGAGTAAACTTGATGCTGAAGACCAAGGGAAGGTGGCACGCCTTTTTGATTTTTCAATCTTCAAAGGGTATGGTGGCATATTCATGAATTTCCAAACTCTCCATAAATTACTAAAAAGTTTTAAGGTTTTGATTACATATATCGTTTCTCATTCTTTTCCAGAGCAACTACTCATCCTGAATATCCTTTCTAAAATTGGTGCTACATTTACGACGACATTGTGTTTGGTTTGTTCTGCAAAAAGTGGGTTTAGTAAAGGTCACTTAGTGAGACACAGCTTTATCTGTTGTTTTTGTCTTAAGAGAGCTACGGCAAATCATCTCAAATGTTATTTAGTAAATGATTGTTGTGAAATTAGTAAAGAGAAATGATGAATTTCCTTCGGCTCCCAAAACTCCGGGTCTTGCAAGATTAATTTGGATTTATCAGGAGTATGACAATACTTGTTATCATAACTAATAGATCAAAAACAATGTAGAGCCTAAATTTTTGGCATATATACTGACACATGGACAGTTTAAAAATAGTTAACATATTCAGTATTGGACATATGAATCCCCCAGATAGATTTTTATTTTTAACATATCATTAGTTTGTAATGCCACTGATATTAGGAAAAATATTTAGTAGTGAAATGAAAAAACCAACTTGGTAAATTTCCACAATTTATAAATAAATTGTGAAAATTTACCAAGTTGGTTTTTTCATTTCGCTACGATGATTCGTTTCCACCATGTAACGGCTGACACTATCAACTACGAAAAATATTTAATTAATTTTAACATTTATAATATTTGATTTTTTGACATCATACATATCAAGTCATCCTTCATCAGGGATGCCTAGGCTAATGTGTGGTCGAATAACACATTATGCTTATCGGCTTTCTTTTTTCTTTATCTTTACTTTGCTTTTGGACATAACTGAAAATTGTTCTGCCTGTTGATCAAATACCATAATGAAAATGATATTTTGTAATGATGTGCATAAAAGATATTTTTACCTATATAATAGCATGCAGATCATTTAGTAAAATTCACCAAAGAAAAACTTTTTGTAGCATTCGGGGCAGTGAATTTCATGACAGATGTTCCTGTCCCTTTGCTCAGTTTGCCTTGCATAAGGGATAAGAATAAGGGAATATGTAATAAGGGAGAGGTTTTTTCATGAAACAAATGGAAGTGGAGGCAAAGCATGCTCGATTTTCTAGTGACTTATTTCAGATTTTTACTGACAAGCATTTATCTTCAAAGCAAGCTTCTAGCAAGTTCCTGCAAGGGAATATCTGAAGATGTTATGTTAGTTCCCTTCCTGAACAGCACACTGCTACACCTAGGTTTTACCTGGGGAGAGTTAAGGTGAGGAAGGGAGGAGAGATTTTTTCTTTCCTCCTACTTCGACTGCCAATATCAATTATATTCCTGTAAATTTTCCCTCGACATTCTAAAAACACTCTTGCCAATAATAAGAATCTTAGAAACCCTTTCCACTCTTCTATCCTCTGCCATTCACCCCGCTCCACTTTTAATCCCTCAGCTGCAGTAGTCTTGTTCTTTCGTGACAGCTCTGTGCAGGAGAACTCTTCCCTTCTATTTCCAACCAAGGTTTATTAGGTGGCGGACCCGGGACGACCCTCATGGACTACATAGCCCAGTTCCCTCCAAAGGGGAGCAGTGGGGATATACAATTGACTGTAGTCAAAATATTTCACTCAGAAATATATCGAAAAATGAACTCCATATTTATTTTCCTTGATAATTTCAGATTAATTTGATACCAAACAGTACGTAAATGCTTTCATTTATAACCAGAATTTTACTGAAACTCAGAGATAACTAACGGAAATGACGAGGGCGGGTCAGTAAACAATTTCCCTAATATTGGCGGACGGAATTCATTTGTCAAACTCGCCTGAGGGTTGTGAACCACCATAAATGGTAATTCAAAGGGGTGAACTATTCCGGAACAATAGGAAAGTGTGACCTTTCGAACCTTTTTGGAAAGGACTGGCCATAAAATTTGGCAAGGGTCTAGGAAGGGTATAAAGGCAATGGTCATGCGTACAGGTATGTACTCTCTGCTGTCGCACGCCAAAACGTTGAACTACATATTCTGCAGTCTAGGGGTAAAAAGTCCCACTTCCCACACTGAATGGTTGTCAGATACGTAAAACAAACTCTAAAAGGGACCACTACTGCTCAGGAATGTCTCAACCTGTGTGTTGAACTTATATTAAATGAACTTAACTAATTATAAATTTGAATTAAACTCTTAAACTGATAATAAATGTGATATTACAATAATAAGTAAATTTTCTACAACAATAAATTTTTATTTCTTTCAAATCCAGGAGTTTCTGTTGAACCAAATATACTTGAAATAGGTAAAATGATAAAAAATTGGAAGAAAATGGTTTAATTAAAATTTTTTGATACTGTTTATTTAGCATTATAGATTAATAGAATATTCTGTGTCATATTCAGGAAAGGAAACCTTTTTATTTTGTGTATATAATACAGACTGGCCAAAATAAATTAAATTTCCCAGATATATATTTAATTTGTGAGAAATAGAATTTGAGTAAAATCTATGATTTTAAAATTGATCAATACATAACAATTAATCATTAGTGCACTTTCTCAGACATCATGGAGTCTCACATAATCCTTTTGCAGCTTTTTTCAAGGAACTAGAAAAGTATTAAAGTAAATATAATGTAGAGAGTAAAAAACAAATAATACACCAGTGTTTAAAAACACTTGCTTGCTTTCAGTATCTTAGTAAATCTCACTCCTTGGTTAGAATCTATGGAAAAAAAACTCGAGTTTGTTGCAGATGTCACGGTATTGGAGTAAAAAGCAATGCAAATATATATAAAGAATAAATTTGAGAAAAAACTGTAAATAAAATGTAAAATGCACTTTAATAATAAAGTATGTATTTTGAGGAAAACAAATATTTCTTTTAAGAACAAAGTTGTCTCATTTGATCCACCTTTAGTGATCATATGTTCTTATGTTTGCAGAACAAAGATTGGTTTATCTGTAGTAGCAATCCAACCTGTTACTTGCCAGTCTCTTCATACCTTTTTATTTCTTGCAGAAATGGGCGAATCACAATCAAATAAAGGAGGCACAACCAGTTGAACAGTGCTCAGACTCCCTTATTAATCATCATCCTGAGTTTGCTGTCCAAAAAATCGATTTAAATATCGAGTCATGCCTTGACACAAATTTTTCTAAGAGTGTGAGAATGTTTTGTTTTGTCTCTCTACATAATTTCTTAATTTTACTTCCAACTGCATGGGCATACTTGATGTGGAATTATAAAATGACCATTTTTGTCTAATTTCTGAGGGTATAAATCCTTACTGAGGTTGTGGTTAGTGCTTTGTAACTGAATGAGGGACCCGGGCATCAAACAGTCTGAGTGACTTTTTCGGTACCACATCTACAAGGAAAACCGTGAGCAGCATAGAAAAAATAACCGGTCCCTGTACACTGATATAAGAATTTTCACACACCACTGGGGTTTACTCTACACATAGAAGTGCTCTACCCTCAACTGGTAAATCAACCTTAGAACTGAAAGCTGTGGTATAGCTATATTCTTACTAGGTTATCCAGTTTCTTTCACAATAATATTCACATACCCAAAGTAAATTCCTATCCTTTTTATTTATTTTTCATCATTTTTATAATTAACCTTGGCCTTTACTTTTTTTGAGAACCACATAACTTTCATATTCCTGTGATTTATTTTAATTCCACAAGTCCTACGCTACCTGTAACATTTAGTAAGAGCTTTAACCCTTTGAATGATTTACCAAATGGGGACTAGTATTCAGCAAATCTGGGTGAGAGAAGAAATAGTTAAGAGAAATGAGAAGAAAAAGGAAAAGCAGATGGATGAGATGTGACAAGTTGGCAATGGGAAAAGCAATGCTGGGAAAGCTAGGCAGAAGGAGGGAAAGAATAAGAATATCAGAAACCATAATTAATCGCCGTCATTCTGTCCACAACTAGAAAAAATCTCAAATATTTTGACTCATTCAACCTTCACTGGGTCTGCTCCTGTAAATTAGGATTATGTTTGAACAACCAGGAAATATACTTTTCTTGCTATCATTCTTGTATATTAACATATCCTATAACATCGGCTTTAATTATTTTTATAGCTTACATTGTTCTTATTGTTATTTTTTTTAAATATTAATTTCTTACTATATGGCCCGTAACCATATTACAGGCTAAGTTGTGGCCCTTGAGGGCTTGCAAGTTGGTACCCCTGGCCTAGACTGCTACTACTATTGTCACTCTCGGTCGGCATTCTGGATAAGAATGATCCGAAACAATTTAAACAAAAACCTTGTTCCAAAAAAAATACTTTACAAGATCAACCAAATCTTTACATATCCACTAACTTCTACACCTGATTAACACAAATGGAGACCTGATATGGAGTCCATTTTTCCTTACTTCACGAAAATTCAAAATTATTTAACTTATGCTCCACCCAGATTCTTTGATTCAATATATTTTCTATTTTTGAACAGCAGTCAGTCAAAATTATTGGCTATCACATGTCTTTCATCGATAAATATTTAACCCAAGTAGTGCAAATAAGTAGCATAATCCTAGAGCCATTCAAGAATAAGCATAGTGAGAAAAGTTAAATTTCCGGGATAATGTTAAATTTACTCTTGTCATTTTCACAGAGCCATTGTTTGTTGGAAGTTTTGCTCTGCTCTGGTTTTCTCTTCTGCTTATACATATGGGAAGTCAGCAAACTTCTTCCTCCAAATAAAGCTTTATTAATCACCTCTTCTTACCTTTTAAAATTATGAAGCTTCTTCTACCAATCCTCATATGATCATACCTTGTATGAATTAAGAAATAATTAAGAATTTCATCCTCAAGTCAAAAGTATTAATATGTAAAATTTAATGCCATTGTATTTCTATCTGATGTAATATATATATTGCACATTATGTTTATACTATTTAAATGCTTATAAATTTAATATATATTAAAATGAATTTGCTTATAAATATTTAGTTTTTTTAAACTATTGTGTTAATATGACACTTTTTTGTCTCTTGTTTATAATTCTTTTATAGTTAATTTCTTATAATTTTTTGACATTGTAATCAGCAATCATAATTACGGCAAGTACTTTTGGAATATTCCTTTATCGCAATTTTTGTCAACTCTTGTGCATATTAAAACAAAAGGTGTTGCAAAAAATATTTAAATGCCAAATTCTGCATCATTTTAAAGCTCTTCTCTATATTATGAATTGGCATGTTGTGCTTGAATCATAAGTTTTTTAAAGTTGTTACTGTTTATTATTCATTTGTGGTTTGAAAATGTTGCAGACTCTCCACATGGCATTGCAACATATGTTGTGTCTTGATTTTGTCGCAACAAAGTTGTGCTAGATGCTGATGGTAAATATTCTTGGTAAGTATGGTGTGGAAGGAGACAATGGCAAAACTGCATCCACTAAATGACTTCAACAGCCTTTTCCCAGTGTCTAACAAAGCTTCAGTATAACTCTGTCAATGGAAACAGAATCTGTACTACTAAGCTTTCCATAATACTTAAGAGATTTCACTTGAAATTTTCCTGTAAAACATGTTGAATGTATTTGGGTGATTGAGTTTTTGATTGTCTTTATTGAAGTTAGTCACTGCCAAGGGATTTATTTCCCAATGTGTATGTATACCTGTGTTGTTGCATTTTTGTCCAGGCATTTGATGTTCCACCACCTTTTAATGCTACCTTTTTACCGTTTTATGAAGCCGAGGTGGTCAGTCATTTTTTTAAGGTTTTCATCTGAGTATGAACTCTTTCAGGAGCAGATGATTACTATTATTATTAAAACGTTGTGTATTATTTTGCTCTGTGGAAGTACATAAAAGACATTACTTATAATTTATTTTTTTCAGTGGGACAATGTTCCTAAAGGGGTGGTATAAAAAATATCTTGGATGAGTCAACGCCTTTATACCGGGAAGATGACAGGATTAAAATTGGCTCCACAACTGCATTGGGTATGTGCAGTTGTGTGACTGAATCTGTACTTCTTCATGAAGAAGGGGACCAAGGAAAGAAAAATGGATTCTGATTCAGTGTGAACAATGGAGGTGATGTATGGTTTGTTAAAGGTTATTTTTACAAATAACCTTACTGACCAAAATACTCTTCTCTCAGTCCTCATTAACAATCATGGTTCCTTCTCAAAACCTGCCTCCTTTTCGACCTTTCTGATCCCCACCCAGTGCTTATCCCATGACCTTCCCTTGGACAGTTTTTTCTCCCTCTCCGTTCTCATATCTCTCACTATCCCGTTCTCATATCCCTCACATCTCATATCAGCATCCAGGAGATGGCCCAAAAATTGGCCTTCATACATCTTCTGATCCTTCCAAATCTCTGGTCCCAACAATAATCATTGACCCATCATTCCCTTTAGCGTCCTCCCTCCACTCTCCCTCTGGCATTCCACATCAATTCTCCAAGAGTGAAAGAGTAGTGAGGTGCTCAGATGGCGGAATGGGACTAGCATTTTCTCTAATGTTCATATGAAATGTTGAATCTTTGGTCAGATTTTGTTATGGTAAGATTGAGTAATGATAAGTTTAATCTCTCTGTTTTTTTAGTGTCCAGGTTGAAATTTAAATTTAAGCTGGATTTTACTGTTTGGCGATTATGACTCACATTATCTCATCTAGACTAAGGAGAAGCCCTTTACACCTTCATAAAGAATCAACCTCCTAGAGTCTCACAGTTGTTTCCAGAGTAGAGATCAAGCTCCAACCTACTTGACTGTTCAGTTTTGTTGCCGGTCAGCAGGTTTACTAATGAACTCCACTCCTGCCAGCTACTCTCTTTGTGTTCTCTTATTTTCCTCCCACTGTGATATCACCTATTTGTCAGCTGGACTTAAACACGTGCAGTCGGACGAAGCACAATAAAGTCATTCGTCATTTTCTAAGCCCAGAGGCAGATGCGAGAGGAAAGTTGATAGATGTGATGTTTCTCAGACAGTACTTTTTTTGCAGTAGGAACTTTCGAGACATCTATCAGATGCAAAAACAAAAGAAAAAAGGCATTACAGCTTCCCCATCAGGGTTAGCCTTCTATATTACTCGATGATCTGACACCTACCTATTCATTCCCCTCGCATAACCTTGGCAATGGCAACAGGATGAGAATTCCGAATCTCACCCTGACTCTTGCATACTGGACATCTCTGGTGTTTTGATATCTGTGACTGCATCGGACATCCTCATGCATCCAAGATGAGAGGAAATGGCGGGGTGAGCTGCATCAGTTAGTTAATGGTCCACACTGGCACTCAATCTGAAATTCAATGCGGAAGCTTTCCAGTGGAGTGGAATTGGAGGTGTAAGCAGAATCGGAATAGCCTTTTTTACATTTGATGAGGTCAACTCGGTTCCTTGGTGGACCCTATCCTAAGGGCATGGAATATTTTTAATATAAACCTGGAAAAAAAGGCTACAGGAAAGCCATTTTATTGTAGGGTAGATTTTAAAAAAAATGTTTTAATATTTGAATGTATTATTGTTACAATTTATTTCATGTGCTACAAATTTTGTTACATTTTTTACTAAGCACTAATACATAAAAATTGATAATGTTTCAGTAATCTCACTGCTCTTATGTTCTCAACTTAAGTGATAAAATGTAATGACAAGACAAAATAAACACAAACATTGATCCAAATTTGTGAATTAAATGTTATATCCTTATTATTACAATTATTGCACAAACATTCAACAGTACAGATTGATTTGTTGAGCTTAGTGATGTTAACTCTCACAGATGCTGTACAGATTTATATCAATATTCACTGCTGTACATGTTGCTGTTTCATTGAGAAAGTAAAGAGAACGTTAGGATCTGCTATTCAATCTTAGAAGGCATAAAATAAATATCATAATTCTTAAAAATATTCTAGAAATTGTTACATTCTATAATCTGGGGGTTTCTCTGCCTGCATGTCACCTATTAAGGTAATTATGGATCTTGAACACAGGGCATTTACTTTTAAAATATGCCTGGTGTGATACTGTTAATGAGGAAAATTGTTAAATTACACATTAATTCGCAATTGATCATTAATACCAAAATTTTCGTTCACAGGACTACTTCAGTTAAAGGAGTAACCTTTTAATGGAACACAGAGGGGTTCCATTAAAATGAGCCCTATTGGAATGATTGGGTTATGGGTAGTAATGGAACTTACATTTGTAATATATTTTAATTCAGTTTTTATGAATTACTTGCCAATTAATTCTTTTAATATTAAGTGGTTGTTTCAAGTCTGGTGTAGCTATTAGGCTCTTCAGACCAGGAGGAAGGGTATACGAGGATGGGAATGGAAGGGTAGGAGGAAGTTTAGGCTCAAAAAGCCTCTAAAAATATGTTTCAACTAGTGAAATTAGTGGTAATTAAATGGTAGATTACCCGTCATCATCAATCACACAGAAACTGAAAAGAGCATATCCAACATACTAATAGCAGCAACGGAGTGATTCTCAGCTAACCGACTATTTATGAATCAAACAAAAACCCAATCCTTAACTTGTTCTCTTCAACATGTTGTACTTGTCTGCTGTTAATCTTCTTGGATTTCACCTTGACCACAAATTAACTTGAAGTTCACATATTCTCAGTATTAGAAAAAAACTTGCCAGAGCCTAGAATCTGGGCAGGAAACTTTAATGTTGTGTGTCATCACATCATCTTAATGCCATAGAGTAATACGCTAACCCTTATGGAGAAACTGATATACCTTTTTTCTTTTGATTTCTCTCCAATAGATGTCTGGACAGTTCCTACATCAAAAAGAATACTGTCCATGAAACTTCATATCTATCAACCCTTGCACCTGCCTCTGGGCCGGTGCTTAGCCTCCTCATCAAGATTGCAGGTGTTTTAAGTCCCTCTGTCAAATAGGTGATAAATAAAATATAACTAAAAATAGGTATCAAAGTAGGAGGAAGATATGAGTACAAAAAGAGAGTAGCTGCCAAAAGAGCGAAGTGGCATAGCCCACTTAAAAATCTGCTAACCAGCAGAAAAACTGAACTGTCAAACAGGCAGGAGCTTGAGTTCTACTCTGGCATAAAGGGCTTCTGTATCATTTTTTGGTGAGCTCGTGTGAGTGATAATCACTCTACAGTAAAACTTATACATATATCTTATCATATCACACAAATGCAAATCTTATTATCATTTCAGGGAAATAATTACCATTTTTATCATAAAAGAATGTATAGTAAGCTGTATATAGCTGTATTTAATGAGTGAACAAGTATGTAATTATCAAAAAATTGTTTCCCGATAAAATAATTAATTCATGTAATTTACTCTTTGCTCTTTTTTCACGATGCAATTACTTGCTCGGGTTGATGGGTGAGCACTTATACGTACATAAATTCACTGTGTAAACACAAAAACTTGAGCAAATACTTGCACGGAAAATAGCCCATGTTCTAATTTGGTGCAAATGTTCTTGCAATTTTCACTACGAAGCCTACTATGAAGGTAAACTAATCCATGGAATAAAGGTACTGGCTGGTTTGGTAAAACAGCTGAAACATCTTTGTTTGTTGACGTGACGGATTACTGTGGTTATATTTTAACTTATACCTTTATTTTTGACCACCACTCCTCCTGAACTTCTGCCTTTTCTCTGCCCTGAGGAATCGCAACACAGTGAGGTATATTTAATAAATTGTGGTTTTCATGATAAATACATTTCGCTAATATGCACCAAAACATGACATCTGTAATTTTACTATCAAGATTGCACTTTGATTCAGCAGTGGCAAGGAATGAACCAGAGAATACAGTGTAATTACAAACAAATGATAATTTTCAGTTTTATAATTACAAAATATTGTTTTTTATGCTACACACACACTTTAAAATATGAATTATTATGAAAAAATGAATCTTCCCGTTAAAAATGTAAGAATTGACAACTTTTGCACCAGACGGGTGCTAGTCCATATGAAAAAATGTTATGTACAATGTTATGATATTTCTATTCACTCTTTGCTTTGTTATGATTACTGATATAACGGTTGTGAGAAAATGAAACTTATTGGTTTATGCTAATTAGGCAGTCTAAGGCAGTTTAATTTATTATTGTCCAGACATGTTACTAATTATTTTGAAGCCTTTTTCATTATAAACAGTAATTCACTTTGAATATTGTAATCTATTCAATCTTTTGAAAGATATCTACCCTGGGTTTTCTAAGCAGTTTTTCAAAAAGAATATTTGTAAATACTTGGTAACTCTTTGAAGAAACATCTATTTAAAAGATTTTTAGTGTAATATAATCCTAATATTTTGAATAAATGCCATGGCAATACTTCACTTTAATTTATGATTGGGAGAGTGAATTACTGCTAGAATCTCAGCTTCTCTTTGTCATGTTTGTGGTTTAGGAGATCTCAATTCTGATAAATGTCTCCGATGGTACAGTTCCTTCAATGTCCTTGTCATAATATTCTCTTTTAATTTACTTATGATCTTACAAAATTAACAATCAATGAAAAGGTACCCAATGAAATAGTAAGCACTGAATCAAATATAAATTGTCATTTCTTTCCATTTAGCCTCTAATGGTGTAATGGGCTTTGAAATTTTGTTTTAATTTTTTTCAATGCATAATTCATGCTGAGTCAATTCATTCATTCATCCCATTAAGTTTTCCTAGAAATACCATTTGGACTAGTTAAGGTTAAAATTATCTCTATAAATGAAATGTAGTTTAGAAATAAAATGTATTTAAAAATTACCCATGTCTATCTACATTTATTGCTATATTAGCTTTATGTATTTTTGGCTAACTATACCAGAAAGTGTGGCAAGAATACAATTAGTCAATTTCTTGTTCACCAAATAGTATAATTAATGGGGAAGCAGAAGTAGAAATTGTTCTTAATATTTATGCATCCTTTATGCTCTATCTTGAACAGAATTGTGGCCATCCTTGAAAATCATCTGGAATTCTAGAAACTGATCCCGCCAGCTGTTGAAGGGAGGGAATCTCATTGTCTGCCAAGCTACAGATTGATGTTGAGTTGAAGTATGTGTGAGAAGTGAATGTCTGCTTATCATCACAAGATAGATGACAATACATCCATGGTAGGCATCAAACATCCATGGGAGACCCGGCATCACTCGTGGCACAGCACACGTTGTTCAGCAGTTGAGGTTAATCACGGTTGAGGTTAATAAATAATTAAAGAAAATAAACCAAAGAAGCAACCATAATTAATAAAAAAAAATGGTCTAGTATGCTACGCACACACTTTAAAATACGAACTTTATCGAAAACAACATATCTTCTTCATCAAAATGGAAGAATGACAAATTTTTCACCAGGCAGGTAGTATTCTGTGCGAAAAATTTTTGTGTACAATGTTATGATTTTTCTATTTAATCATGCTACATACACCAATTTTGCCGTGAATTTTTCTGCAAGCGGAACATCATGATGAGATAGAAATTGACCCTGGGCATAGGGTTTTGCCAGGTCAATTACAAAGTACTGATAATACTTCACCGAGCTGATAATACAGACCGAGCTTGTGATAATTAAAAGTTTTATTTGCAATTACTGAATATAAATAAAATATATATAACATAAATCTAAGCATCACTTTGTAGTAACAATAGCTATAATGGCCAAGAATTACAGTATTTTATTATAGTGCGTCATCATTTCTTAAAACATCAAAATTAGCCATTAACTCATTTTTACATAATTTTATTTTATAAAAAAACTGAATTCAGGTCTCTATGTGTTGTGTAAATTCATGTTTCTGCTGTAATAGGGGTAACATATTCAACATTTATTATTTATTTTTGTAAAACCATACTTACCATAAAATAAAACGGATTTTTTTTCCAAATTTAGGGGGTCTTCCATCCATTTCAAAATCTGAAAAGGGGGTTGTCTTATATTCGGGTTAATACGATATATACACACACCTACTTATATTATATTCAACTCTACATATATTAAGGCAAATTTTACTCTGTGTTGTTCTCTAGGGGGTCTTCTCATTCTGCATTATTTGTCCTCGGCTTTCAGAAAAGGGCTTTTCAATTCCTAACCCTGAAACCAGCTAGTCTCACATGAAGAATCATCATAATCAGTATCAATAGCAATCAATGGCTACTAATAATAGATTAGATAATATCAAGAAGTAAAAAGGTAATTTAATATTAAACTCTTAGAGCCAATTACAACAAACTGTGTTATAGAGAAATAATGGCAATAATCTATAATAAACCATCCTGTCATATGGAAGAGCTTAAAAGTTTATATAATTCAAAAGAAAAGAAATATCTAATAGAGGGTTTATTTTATTCTATTGATGAATACTCATTTCCAAATTATGACAAGTCTTGTCCTACGCCATTTTTGTAAAAGGTTTGTAATTTCTATTCACTTTATTATTCTTTTACTTGTTTGGAAAAATGTGTTTTAATATTTATTTCATATAAACTATATTGTACATAAATATGTATTTGGTGTGCCTTATATTATAATATATGTAGCTAGTTATTCAGGCAAATAAAGCTATCTATCTAGTGAGGAGTGGGGAGTAGGTGAAGGTCTGATTTTTGGTCAAACTTTAATAGAACTTTATTGGGACATTATTAGCTGCCTTACATCTCCTTTTAACTTATGTATAATGATGTTGCTACTGTATATAAGAATCTCTAGAAGAATTGGTTACATGAGTGTGTCAAATGTTTACAAAGTATGTGTGGCCAGTCGTACATGCCGTGCAGTCAGTTGGCAAACTTGTGTAGCTGTTTTCTCTTGGGATCCCTTATCATTAATATCTCAGAGGGCAGAGAAATATACATATCAGAAAAGTGTTAAATAGCCAATGATCCTTCTTTACATGTTCAAAAATTACCTTTATTTTTCACATGAAGTGTGGAAAATAGCTACATGCTTCAATATTAAAACTTCCTCAAAGCTCTGCTTTATATGGTTTATCCATTAACAAAACTCTTAATGCATATAACAATTAAATATCTGATCTCTACAAATCCAGGGGAATGAGGACATAATATTAGTTCTATTTAATTCTCTTATAAGCTATCTACATAAAAACATTTTTTTTTCTTATTGACTATTTTTCTATCATGTATTGTGAATGTAACCCTAATCATGTTTTATATTCATGCACTGAGCATCATACCTGCGATCTTTAGACAAAATAAATATTATTATTATTACTATTCTTCTTTGAACTTTGTAAATTCATTTAAAAAATTGGCCTGGCACATTATTAATAGTCTTCTTTTTTTATTTTTAGGTTTGCAAAGTCTTGTGAGTTTCCTCTTCAACAGAGTATTATTACGAATTTTTTTCCATGCTTTCTCCTGTCCACTAGTGTCCAAGAAAAAAGTTTGGTGATTAAAGCAAAGGAAAGGGTGTTCACTGGTGAGTCAAATGCCTTCTGGAAAAATTTTAGGTTGTTAATCGTCCTTTATTTCAGAATGTAAGATTCTCAACATGAATTTTAATCTTTGCACATGAAAAATATTAGGTATGTCCCCTTTACAGCCCTGTTATAAATCCCTGCTGGGAATTTTCTTATTGGGAATTGGCATGGGAAATTTCTGCAGGGTGCCTGATTCTCTGTAGGGGACCTGATTCCCTGAGGAGAAAATTCACAGTAAGGATTTTCCCTGCAGGGAAATCTTTCAATAAGGAAAATCACTCACAAATAAGGCTGTGAAGGCTTCCCTGGTGATTAGAAGATGAGTCAAGGATTTTTGGGTGTCTTCCTCATTGGTTCATCTTGCTGACTGACAGTTTCACCAGAATTCCAGTGTTTAGCATCTATGGGCCTGAAGTTGCTGACTGGAATGAAGGCAAAACTGTCCTCCAGAAGGATGAACCAATGCGGAAGAAACCTGAAAACCCTTGAGTCATCACTAAATGAAAATCTACACATGCATCAAAACTAATGGGGTTTAACTTAGATGATGAAAAAATGGTTGAAAGATGTTTGTTTTGTTTAAATTATAAAACAATTTCAATTATGCATACAGTATAATAAAATAATTAAATAATCATGATTTAACTACTTGCACTTCATCACTCATTCCACATATCATACAACAGCAAAGCATTGACATTGTGAATCCATTTTGACATTTATTGGCAATGAAATGATTCCTTTGGTAAAAGTAAACCCACCTTTGGATCACAAATGACCAAAAACATATAGTTGCTTTCCTAGCTATGTAAAGAACTTTTGAAATATCTATCTTCTAATAATAACTCCACATGAAATACCAATACAATAACCCAAATTAAAATCCTATTCACCTGCAAAAAGTAAAGATTGTGTAATCAGAGAAAAATCAAAATGTCCCAAGCAAAAAGACACAACCAACTTATTTTAGACCTAATTTCTAAGTTTAGCAATGATCTTTAAGAGTTTTTTGTGGTTTATTACGGTAATATCTCTTACAAAGACAAAACTATGTATTTATTAAATTAGTGATGATGCCTAAGAACAATCTATTCTTAGGCAAGGTTATGGCACGCTTGTGAAGCACTGATGATGGTGCAGGCTTATTCTGAAAATAAGATTTTTACTAATGAGTAAGAATCAGAAACAGATAAACTGACATCAGATGGTCACCTTCTGGAGCAAGAGGCTTATGTTGGAGGCCATGTTGAAGCTTTGGAATCAGGAGTTTTTCATGCAGACATTCTGTGCCATTTTCGTTTGGTGAGTCATGTATTTGGATAATTAAATTTTATTTGTATGTGGGAACTAATTATATAATGTCTCATTTTCTGGATTATCCTCTGAGTTGGTCCTTTTTTTGAGCATTCTAATTATAGCTTGCATCTTCTTTGGCTGTGGGAGAAAGTGATTGTTTGTACTTGATTTTGTAAGAGCATGTTATTAATGCCATTCCACAATAAGATTTACCTTAGAATATGAATACACTCAGATTTAATTAATAACACAAAATTTACAAATATTGTAGTTCAAACTGACATGAAAATACTAAAAAAATCTAGGTACATGTAATAGAAAATGTCACTTTGTTCATTGGGATAATTTTTATGTTAAACTTTAAAAAAGCGTCATCCTGGTATTGATGACTTTATCTTCATTTATTTCATTCACCCAAACTTTTCCTTCCATTCCTACCACAATAAAAAGGTTTGAACTATGAATAATTGCTCTTTTCATAATGCTTGAATAATGGTAATTGTGGGTGATAAAATTCAAGGTTCCAGAAGCTATACAGAAGTTAATAAATAGAGTAGAATCTGCTCCTAAACATACTATTTGTGAGGAAGGAAAAATTCCATTTGATCAAGTAACTTATTTGGATGAAGTGGTATCTGCATTGAAGGAGAGTCTCCAAGATTTGAAAGATACCCCTAATCATATTGAAAATCCAATAATTTATCAACTGAATGTAGGTAAGGACCCTAAGGAGAAAATATCTAAAAATTAGCAGCTTATGTCAGTATTCAGAGTTTGAGCTCTATTATTCATGAAGTTGAAAAGAAATGTAGTAAAAATCCTTGAAAAACTTATTCATTATATCTTCTTGATTTTTAACTATGCTATGCTGTTTCATCTCGTATTTTTCTTATGGTTAAGAGAGTCTGCTATTTCCTGATGAGTTCCAATATTTAAGTGAGTAGTGTGCCATATTTATTTTATTGTTTCTTACTTTGTCATTTCTTTGCCATGAATATTAAGTATGAGCAAGTAGTTTTATCCTGCAAGGCATGTTATTTGAAGTTGGCCTAACACAGGCCAATTGCCTTTAGGCTGACGAAATTCCTTACATCTCATGTAAAATAATATATATTGTTATTAGTGTCTATTTTATATTTGGAAATGTTTGGAAGCTTGGATATATTTGGAAACTTGTATTGATGTTTTTGAATTTATGATTTCAGTATTAATTTAATAATTGGTTGAAATAATTCCTTGATCATTTTGAGAAGTCTTCTTCCAAATCCAAGTGAACAAAGGAATCTGACAATGTATGAACCATAATATACTTATGGGTCAAAGACAGGAAAATGAAATATATTTAAATCTTGTTGATTGTTAATGACACTTTCTCATAAGTTAAGACACTTTCTCATATGATAATTGCATTTGACAGAATATTTCATTCAGCTGTTGAGTTTAGGATCCAATAGGCAGGTTTTTTATTTGATTGTCAATGGTAGGAATCCTAATTGAATTAATCTTAATTGCAATAAATTAATTTGTTTCTCACTACAGGGGCACTCTAGACCATGAGGCCGAAAATTTCTGCAGTGATCACACCTTTGATACTGCTATCTACATCCTAAGAGTCCATCTGTTACTGCAATCAATCATTATTGCTTCTGAGGATCAGTAGAAGGGAACATCAAAGAAGTGGCCAAACATAGGGAATGTACAAGTTCGTCTGATGTTGCTGTTATGTCACCACTGCTTTCAAATGTCAAGGATATCAAAGAAGTGACTCATCATGATTGAAGATGCTTCAATTCCATACTTACACGAATTTGGCCATGCCAATGTTGGTTATAATTGTGACTGGATGCATTTTAAAATTACCTTTTAATTACTATTGTCTTTTGTATTCCAGTTGATCAAATGCCAAATTCAATGACTTGCTTTTAGCTGATGAAGGATGATATGCACAGTGTACTGTATTGGGGAGGAGGGCGAAGGAGGGGAGGACGTAATGGAGGGGGGTGAATTGGCAAGGGGAATGGGGAGGAGTGTGGAGAAGAGTGGCAGAAAGAATAGGGAGGGGATAGAGCAACAAAGGGAATGAGGGGTCAGCGGTTGATATTTAAACAAGGGATATTGAAATTAATTGAATGTAAATATATGCGAGTTCATGGGTCCTAAGTTGAACATTGGAGGATGCTGGAAGGATTTCGAGGACAGAAAGGGAAAAACAGTTATCAAAGGTTGGTGTCAAGAAATGCTACAAATTACAATCGTGGTGAATCAAAAGCCGAGTATAACGTATACACAGGTGACGAATCTTGGTTATATGGGAATGAGTCCGAAAGTAAGCAGCAGTCGATTGTACGGGTCTTCCAAGAGGAGCCAATCAAACCCGACCAAAGTTGTTCGTGTAAGAAGCACTTGGCAGAAAAAAGTAGCTTGTTTTTTTTTAGGGATACATGGGCGTGTGGCTACAATGCCACTAGAGAACTGTAAAGAGGTCAATTCTGAAAGGTACATTTGTTGGACACAAGG
>WURS02001288.1:0-12807 GCA_011762765.2 Rhinocypha anisoptera
AGCCAAGAAACCGGGAACAGGGTGGATGGGTGGGGGTGGGGGGGGGGGGGGGGGGGGGGGGGGGGGGGGGGGGGGGGGGGGGGGGGAGAAAGAATGTGAGGGAGAAGGGGTTAGGTGTAAGGACGGACGGTGGGTGGAAGAGGGGAGGGGGTGAGGCACGGATGGGGAGATGGGGTGGGTGGAGTGTTTCGGGCAACGCAGTGCTCACCCCACCACCCCATTGCCGTCCATTTTGACTTCGGGAGCTTCGGAGATAACTGGCATTATTATTTCAATTTAGCCGCTCAGTCTCATGACCATTTTGTTGCACCGTTGATGATCAATGCGTTTAGAGTTTCACTGCCGCGGAAGGCCTTATGCATCATAGCGCATTCATTAAAATGCTCACGGACCGACGTGCATCTTCTGTGGGATATCACTGTTTCACAGTCTGCACGTGACTTCTAAGAGCAGAAATTAAGTTCGCTCCCTGGTAATGACTAGAATACGCTGGTCCAGCCAGAGTTTTGCTCTCCTGCATTGTGTGCCATCATACTAGTACTTGTCTCGCCCTAGATTTTTAATATTAAAATTAAATTCAATTGTTATCAAGAAAAAAGGATAAATTTGGACAACTATTTATACAAAATTAATTATCCTATTAAGCATGCAAGGTAATCTTTAAGTTTTGAAGGTGCATAATAAAAAATATGACTAAAAAATTTGTTCACGCCATTTTAATTTGATGTCACACAAAGGTAAAATTAGACATACTCTTAGGATTAGAATTATTTATTTATCAAACCATTGATCATTGATTGAGTAGTTGAATGATGAGTAGAAAGAATCAATGTAACGTTTTTGGTATTTGTAGACATGGAATAAGCTTTCGAGAAAGTAAATCATCATTGACTCTTTGAAAACAAAAGAATATATTAATGAAATTCAGTTATAGCAGAATTTGATGTGAGTAACAAGGCTCTGATTAAAAAGGGAAGGAGAGAAGCAAAAAACTAAAGTGAACTGCAGAGGTCAAAGTCAAGAAATATTTGCGCTTAGATCAAAAGTTAACTGCTTATTTAATATAAATAATGATATATCAGACAAAGGAAGAAATTAGGGAAGAAATGAGCATTCAAAGATGTAATATACCAATGTTGCTTTTCGCAGTTGCTATAATTTGCCGGAAGAAAGTATAGAGCTCAAAAGTATACTACGGAATATGGGAGATATATAGAGCAAGATATACTATATGAGATTTAATGAAGTGAAAACTCATTGGATATAACAGGGAGGAAGGAGGTAGGAGATCATTATTGAATGAGCAGAAGATAGAAGTAAGTGGATAAGTAAAATATTAACAGCAAGCCAAACATTTCAATCAAAAAAGGCTTTCTGCTAAAACAACAATTTCTTAACAAAACATAACATCTCTTCGAACACGGATAAGTTTACTTTAGAGCAATAAATAGAATGTACTTTTTTGAGAAAATGAATCATGGGCAGTTTGATTAGAAGAAAAAAGCAGTTTATATACTTCTCAGTTATAAAAGAGTAGTTGTATAAGAATTGTAAGAATACTATTGTGCGATAGAAAAACACAGGAGGAAGTTTTAAGAAGATTAGTAACAAAAATGAAGTCCTTGGAAAACTTAACGAAAAGCAGGGACATGTTACATGCTTATATGTTGACACATATTAGCATAGTGAAGAAAGTCATTGAAGGATTCATCGAGGGAAATAGAAACAGATGAAGGTCAAAGAGATTATACTTGTTACCGATTATAAATACGTGGTTTTTTGAAACATACAATGGAATGAAGGATAAAGCACAATGGTGACTAATATTGCTCGCTACTGCCAACCATCCGTTTAAGAAAGAAAGAAAAGGAAAATTTAGAAATACATTCAGGAGAAAATATGTATAAATAAGAATTTTTTGTATCTCTGTCCCAGAATAAGATTTGTATCCAGAGATTTATTTCCTAGTCTTGGTTAAAACATTAATAATAATAGCATAAGAAGGGATTCGGTCGTAGATAAAAAAAATCAGTCTTGATAGGAGTATAGGTTGATTGTTGAAAGTTAACTACTTACATGCTGTGAGATTAACACGTTTTAGGTGTAAATATCCTAGAGCTCCTACCTCCGTGTTACCTGCGGTCTCCCAGAAAGTATTACGGCCTATATCTTTACACAGAGGAAATGTGCATGAATTCTTCTTAGTTAAACCCATATTCCGTCAGCATTCCACAGAAGGTTTTATGGAATAAGCTTTTATTCAGAAAATATTTTTATACGTTTACAGTGGAAACCAGAAATGTATTCCATTTGATAAAATATTCAGGAAGAGTACGCGAAGATTAGACAAAATCGTAGTGTCTGTGGAAAAGAAGATATGTTATAAACTCTCCTCCTACTAATTAGTCGGTAAAAGCTTTAAGTTGGAAAAAGTGACTGTTTAGAATATTCCCAAGAGACCTAGAAAAAGAAAGGAATTATAGTAATTTCCCTGGCGTTTGTTTCCAGCAATGTAATTTTTCTGCGTGTATTCTGAATAGTAAATGGGATAGGAATGGCCTAAAAGAAGGAAGAAAAGGAAAGATTGCAAACATTTATCTAGAGACTGCGTAAGTTAGAAGGAAGCAAGAGAGCAGTTGAGTGGGGTGAAGGAAAAGGCAAATATGAACGCAAGCTTAAAAAAATTTCAATCTATCTCGTCGTTTTGTAAAACATGGATAAAAGAATACGATCCGAGCCGAGGTGGATATCAACTTAACCTACCAAAGATTCGGGTCATGTTAACTCTTGAATATCCAGGCGCGGTTAGTTCATGGGGCTTTGCATTTCAGTGGCTTCCTGTTAAAGTCAGATTCCATTATCATGTGAACAGATTTCCTTAATTAGTACATGGAAACCGCAGTGAAACCTGAATTTACGTGAGAATAAATATGAAGTACCTTAAAATGTAGACAGAATATTCAATAGGACTTTTCTATTTTCTTATATATTAAAAGCTCGGTCACGAAAGTTTGTTCGCGCAAACAGTGATGTAATTGTTCTGTCATAAAAGTTAAATTTGAATCCATCATAAATCTACTCCTTTATCAATGAAAATGCACTAGACCATCTGCTCCTTTATCAATGAAATTACTAGAAAATGCACAACATTCAGCTAGTTAATATTTTTCTAATGTTATGCTTTGATTATGAGAATGTAAATTGTTTTACGATGTTTCAAATTGAATTCAAACTAGTTGCAATATATTGTCATAAAGAATAATTTGCGAGTTTAAGAACCTCAAATGACTTTCGAATTTCATTCCAAATCCCTCCAGTGAAATGCACTCCCATCCTTGCGTTCAACCAGCTGCTGAGCGATCAGCGCGACGGATCAACCATCTGCTAGCGAATTCCTGGCGCCCATAAATTTCACGTGACCGATTCGCCGGGCAGCAACTGGGAGATGATGACATCCATCTTATCGCCTTGGGAAAATGAATGGAAACTTCACATCCATGGATCCCTAGGGTAGTTTGGGGACGGAATACGGAAGGAAGGTGTAGAGAAGGGGATGAGGAAGGACGTATCGTCGGGGGAACACGGGGTGAAAAAAGGAGACAGCAGGAGATGCGAAAGGATCGGTACAGTAGTGTGACAGGGTCAAAAAAAACATACGGCACGCATTACGTGGCTGACGTGTTGCGGCAGGAGAGCATTCGGAGACGCAGAGGGCGGGAGGAAGGACTATTCAGGGATGAAGCGAGAGGAAAAAATTCGTATCCGCGGATGGAGTGAGAAGTCCAGTGTGTGGAATCTTTACGGGGGAAAGTGCGGGAAAGGGGAAAACGTGATACGAGGAAGTCGTCGCTTTCCTTTTGTGGCGGATGGCCCTGTGGATGGGGGAGGTGAGGCTGGGGAGTGGAGGCAGGGGTAGTTGGGGTGACCAGAAATACGTAGGCGAAGAGAAGGTTAAGTCGGTTAGCGTCAAGGCGATTGGAGGCTGGAATGGAAGGGGCTGGTTTAGATTGAGAGCCACCTTAGGCAGGCGAGTAGGTGGCGGCCCAGCCTCTCGTAATTGGAGGGCGAAGAGGAAGGGAAAGAGAGAGAGAGAGGAGAGAGAAAGAGAGGAGAGCTAGGGAGACGGGGGAAAGGTAAGGGGCAGACGAACGCTGGGCAGAAGGGTTGAAAGGGAATGTGGGTAGGAGTGGGGGCGTGAGTTGACTCAGTCAAAAGCCCCCTCTCTCGCTTATGTTGACGTATATGTCTCCCCAAAGCCCTCAAAACTCTCTCCCAAGACCCTTCATCTCTCCCCTTCAGCTTTCCCTTCCCTGTCCCTTCGACCCCTAGGGGTTCTTCCATCTTTTGTTTTTTCCCAGTGTTTTTTTTTATTCCTTCTCTTTCCTTATCCTTAACGAGTCGCTACCTAAAGTCCCCACCAAAAGACGAAATATATAAATAAATATATACATATACATTTATAAATACGTATACTATGAGTATAAACACATGTACAGCATATGCTTTGTGTGTATCTTTGTGTGCGCGTTCCACTCTCGTGATCTAGAACTCGTAACACTCGTAACCTAGAGTTAAACATTTGAATGTTTGAAATGCGCTCCGTATGAGATACTCCATTTTATACCACCTGATATTTTAAATGTTGAAAAAATAGAAATGAAAATATGGACAATCGCTCTTCTTTTGGAATACTGTCTAAATTCATGTACGATATTCCATACACTTCAGAGACTTAGTGATGGACAGTGTATTGTGAAAACTTGGAGGATCTTCTTGGGGAATAAAATAATGGATTCATTGCTGTGCAACATTATCAGGACCAAATCAGTGAATAAAATCGAAAGTTTCATTGCTATGTAACATAATCAGGTAAAATAATCATGAGAAATAAATTATGTGTGATAATTTCGCAGCGTTTTCTTCTCCTAGCTAAAGTAAGTTTCTTCAAGTTTAACAAGGATATTCCGCCCAAGACTTTTCTGCACTGTGTGTTAGAAAACTCGAGTATCAGAGTGTGTTATCCTATATTATAATGATTTATAAGTAAAAGTAAAATACTTAATTATACTCGTTGACATTTTGGAACTTTGTCGTGTTTAACTCTTCAGATTTAATCTTTGAAATGTTTCTTTTAAGATCGTCAACGTTTCTACAGATAAACAATAATTTCTGTGATGGAGTTCACCGTTTCAATTTCATCATTTGTGCCTTAAGAGTAGGAAAACTAAATCATGTTTTGCTCCGGAGACCGTGAATGCCCGCTCTTCTTCTCAATACTCGTCAGAGCTAAGTTCACATGAGTATTTGAATAAGTTGAATTGATATCTTGGTGGCAACGGTACCTCTAATAGTAGAAAATGGAAATATCCTTCCGGAAATTGGTTGATAAAATACATTTGAGACTTCCCTTAGAGCCTTAGTTTGTGGAAAAAGGGATTGGAGAGTTTAGGAAAAATAAATTTCACTTCAGAATGGAAAATCTCCATCTTTTCTTATGAACGTTTTTGAAGTCTGGAAAATTGTGAACATGATTTATTTGGCGTTTTTTTCCTCATCGTTTTTGGCATATGTAGAAAGTGATGTGCAAATAAACTTCTCTAGAAAAGTAGAAATAAACTTTACAATATTATTAAGTAAAATCGAAAATAATATCCTATATCACGTTAAGTTTATAGTTGAAATTCTCATTGTAACTGGACCTCCATTCGCAGTCTCAATAAACACAACATAACATAAAAAAATTGAAAGCCATAGAAATTAATTTAGGTGTTATTTCAATATAATTTAATTTCTTGCAGTATCCGTAAGAAAAACTGATTACACTATTCAAACTTATGTTTTAACATAAAGTTATTGAATTTCATGAGTTGTTTATCAACTAATTTTTACGTATTCCTAATAAACGAAGGGAGTGGAATATACCTGGCAACTTTCTATCAGTGGTTATTCTCCAGGAGTATTAAGTTTTAAAAATATTGAATATATATTTAATTAACATCGCTTATTTAATACCTATTCGATGCCAATAGCACATACTTTAAATAACGAGGTAATTTCAAAGTAAGCGGCCGAATTCGCTGTATGAAAGGAAGCCCGTTTTATAGTTCCGAAATTTTTTCAAGCACACGGTCAGTCAGGTGTTCAGGGGAGAATGAGACGTTTGGCCTGTAAACCATCACTGAAATAACTGTGTTTAATCTTATTTTATTTTTTTATCAGCGACTGGAATTTATCTAAATATCAGCTTCTGTATCAGCATATAAATCTTATTACGGGACGAAACAAATCGAAGATAGATACGCGGAACTCTTACCAAAAAGAGACTCGATCCGTTCGTTCGAAAGTTTTCATAGTTGAAGCAGTCAATTGGATGAACCAATCTCCTCCGCTCATTTTCCTTTAAGGAACCGAACCTCTCTCTCTTCCTTCACCCATATCCAATACTCCATCGCATGCTTCGACGCCGGCGAACTTCGTTTGATCACCATTCCCTTTTACTCACTCGTGTCCTTATCTCTCTCCCCCCTCTCTCTCTCTTCTCCGCATCCACAGATCCGCTCGCACTGCACCTACCCTTGCGAGTGCCCTCCTCCGGGCGCCCTGCAGTGCCCCACGAACGTGTCCGTGGTGAGGGATGGCTGCGGCTGCTGCGAGGTGTGCGCCCGCCAGAGGGGCGAGCCCTGCGACGGGAACGCCTTGTGCGACCCCAGGAAGGGATTAGTGTGCGAGTTCCCTCCCGAGAAGCCCTTCGGTCCCGGGGTGTGCGAAGGTGAGTGGGCGTGTCCGAGTGCGGGGTGGGCAGGGGAGCGGCGATCCCACCCTTTCACATCCGAGGATGCGGGGAGAATATCGAACATCGGGAGTGGGATGCAAAGAAAGGGTAATGAGTATTTCGGGTGCGAATGCGGACGGGTCTTGGGACGACCGAAGCACGTCTGTTGGGACATGTTTCGTCCAATCTTCCAAAGGTTGTCACCGTGGTGTAAGGTGGCGAGGATCTGACGTGTCACGCTCACGTTCTTCCGAAATATGGGAATCCGATTGGCGCGGTTGGCATTGAATATGTGGCCTGAATTGTGGCTCAGAATTTCATTCCAGGATAGCTGTATATTAGTGCTCTCAACACCACAATGGCTTATGATCCATTACCTTTCTTCGAAGTGACCCTATAAGTACGTACCACAGCGAGGTTAAAATATTTGTTCCGTAATTATTTCATAATTCATGCGTGTATTCAGATGGTGAAGTCCAGTTACTCCATTAGGGGTTAAAATATGAAAAATTGAGACTTCTTGTCATCTCATTTTGAAGTGTAATCGTCACTGACACCGGGTAGTATCTCCATCCTTTCTCCCCTATATAAAAATTTAAACAGGGCCAATACATTCGTCATTTTTGCCTCATATAAATCCACATAAAAGAATCGCGCTTCGACGAAATCAGTTTTCATTGGTAGAATGCCGCATCTGGCAATGTTTCACGTGTGTTCCCTTGCCACCCAGTATAATTGGGCCTATTCCTAATCAGATTTACTTCGTCACCACATCGTAGCGATTAGAAAGGGAACTTTGGTCTTGACATGCTCCTTCCCGCCAACTTCTGACCTCTGTCAAGTCATACAAGACATCAAGTATCTTGTAGAAAAAGACGTGAGAGCACTTAGAGAGCCTAAAAATGTCATAAATTTACAGGAAAATTATTACGAAATGAAGTCAATGGAAGTGATTTACTGGAAATGAAGTTATTTTTAGTAACTCTGAAGCTTTGAAAAAATGACAACATAATGACCAAAATACGCTATGGATAGGTATATTGTATGCAATATTTTGAGTGTTTTAAAGTATTCTTCTGTGTATATATATTTAGAAATATATGTGGTAGCAAGTGCTCTCCCCTGCTAAAGAAGGTGGATGTGGAATCATGTACGCCTGTCTCTCTCTCTTACAGTTTTCTCTATTGAGTGGGTCAGGACTGTGAAACAATTGCAAAATTTCAAACGTTAACCTGAAAATAAGAGAGGTTCAATAGAATATATATATATATATATATGCAGAATTCTTTTAAGGGAAGTGAGACTTGAAAAATTTTACCATTACAGAGGAAAGATTGGAATAAATTGCATAGTTTCAGGAGTGATATGGTGGAATTCGAGCACTATAATGATAAAGAATGAGGCATAATGGGTTGGTGAAGAATATAATAGAAGGAGGAATAGAGGGAAAAGGCCGAGGAACAGATATATTCGTGAAATTATCAGAGGCGTTAGA
This sequence comes from Rhinocypha anisoptera, assembly GCA_011762765.2. Taxonomy (NCBI): domain Eukaryota; kingdom Metazoa; phylum Arthropoda; class Insecta; order Odonata; family Chlorocyphidae; genus Rhinocypha; species Rhinocypha anisoptera. The sequence continues at coordinate 8,268 of WURS02001288.1, forward strand.
AAGAACACTTACCAAGGGCTAGGAGAGCTAGTACTAAATAGATAGGAAAGTATGTAGGGCTGCAGTCAACCAATATTTGGATTGTAATACTGATGATTATTAATAATAAGGAGATGGCAATTTTCCAATACTAAAAAAATATTTTTTATACCGGTTTCGATGTCACTGTATCATCATCAGGTCATTGGTCAAGACCTGATGACGATGAAGTGACACCAAAACCGATTAAATTAAAGTTTATTTTCAACAATGAAAAATTGCGATCTTCTTACCATTTAAAAGGCTGGAAGTGATGGAATTTAGTCCTAAAGAGGAATGCAAAAAAATGAAATGGATAGATTGAGTGGTTACTGCCAAAATTCTCTAAAGACGACGAGGAGGTTATGGACCAAAGACTTAGTAGAGAAGAAGGAAACTAATAGGACGCATCTTGAGGCATGACAGTTAGTGAACATTGTATTGAAAAGAATTTCAGGAATGAAAATCTGTAGATGTACCTAGTCCGAGGATGGCATATGGAAAATGATAATTTTGGAGAGCTGCTACAAATCAATATTCAAATTGAAATTATTGGACGATATTATATTTATTTATTCATCGCACAGGTTATCAGTCCAAGATTCGTCTGTGGCAGCTGTCCGAAATATCCAGGTCACCTAACAACCTCTTCATGCATCCGTAGTTCCAAACTCTGATATTCTTCGTTGACCAATGTCTCAAAAGCCATCCTTTATCTCTAGGATACTTCCCTCCTAAGATCCTTTCCAATTACTTTTTCATCAACTATGTTGTCTCAGTATCTGTCCTATTACTTTCCCACATATTGTAGTAGGTGTACTCTCATCATAGGATTTCATTTTGAGGGGCTTCTGAGTATTTATTCATTTGGTTCTTGCCTATTTGTTAATATAATTTTATATATATTCTCTCGCGCTGTTTTTCATTGGAGAAGACGTCCACCACGGTGTATCGTTAAGTATTTATCCGTCTCTTTTTATATTATTCTACGTTGCCTAACTCTATACTTTATTCTGAGTTTTATCTCAACTCAGTTTATTCTTGCGAATGTACGTATATATCCATATATTTACATTTGTATAGCCAACCGCATTCTTCCCCTCCTCCTCCATCAAGATTCCCGGCAGTTAAAACCCTTTAACCTTGATTATTTCGTATCTTCCTGAGGGCAGGAAGTTTTTCTAGTCTTCAGTATAACGTACGGCAGTCAATTCCGAGACATATTTACGGTTAGTTTCAGTGAACTTGCATGGCATTTTATCAACTCTTCCTGAAGGCTCTGATTTAGGGGTGGCTGTATATCGAAGAAACCTTTTTAACGGTGACATCATGTAGTGGTTCATGCCGTGAATAAGCTAAAACATAACATAACAAAAATGTATCCATATCAGAGGTTTTCAGACAGCGCACATATTTTTGTTACCCAAAAGAGGAAAGGTGGATCGATCCTCTTTTCATGTCATCATATTCCACTGTTCATGATACGTGTCAAATTTACCGCGCCTGTTCGCCCGTAAAGGAAGCATGTGTCGAAAGATTGCCGCTCGGCTATGCCATCTCCTCCAACAAGAGGAAGCTTCAAATGACGGGTTGAGAGAATTGCATTCCTGAAATTCCTCTCTGTTCCTGAATCTGAAGCTGGGTGAGCTGGAGAGGACTTCTTTCGTGAATCATCATGGCCGATGAGATGGAAAATTAATATGGTTTGCTTTGTTTTTTTTTTAAACGGAAGACGGATAGTCTTCTTCAAATTCCTTCGAGACTGACAGTTATGAAGGGAGTGAGCGGAAGGAGAGCTCACGCCCATCCCTCCTTATTCCTGGCTCCTCTAGACGGAAAATACCGCGTCATTTGGGAGTCGTCAGGACAATTCGCTTTGCTAATATTCCTCTGGGAATCATTGTTGGGTAAGTGGTTTAAAAAAATTCAAATCGTAATAATAGGCTGCTCTTTATTTCCTCCTAAATGAGTTCTGCGTACTCAAAATGGAAACTTTTGTTTCCAATGGGATGAGATTTAAATTTTACTGCGAAAAATAATGGATGGAGTCCTGCAATAGATTTTACCACTGTGTTTTTAACATACGATATTTTCACCTTCATCATATATGTTTAACATTAGGATATCTTCCCGTAGCTTGTACTTCATGTGCTCAATCTATTTCAATATATACCATTACGTACATATATCCATCATAGTATTCATCATTCACATGATCGCACTTGAAACGTTTTTGAACCAAACAATTTGAATTTTTGCAAATGAGATATCTCCTGGTAGGTATATTTTATTAAAATTGAGTTATTAGTGAACTTTTAAACGCTAAAAAGTGTAATTTTATTAAGCGAGATATTTTTATCTTAAAGAATAAAAGAATGGATAAATTATAAATATGAACATGCGATGCTCTTTGGACCCATTGTAGGTTATCCTCCATACAAGCCTACGTTCGCTTTTTAATAGTAAGTTAACTAAAACAAATTTTGGTCATTTTGTACATTTTTACCAATTCCTAGTAGTTTTAACTAAGTACAATTAATAAAAAGAATTAATTTCGGCTAAGGAATTTTTCTGTTTGCTTTATAAATATTTCCCATAGCTAAAAAAATGAATCATTATATAAGCTTCCAAATATGTGACAGATATGACGAATATTTTATTTTTCCATTCTTAGTTTCATAACTAAGAACAAAAGTGACAGTAAACTTCTGCTATGCGTCAATAACTCTGATTATTTCATATCGATATCTACTTATGTAGGATTTTTCGTATTTTATTTTTTCAGTGGGGCCCATGATTACTTCCTTCACAGAATTATTTGTCTTTCATCACACTTTCATTTTTATTAAAATCCTGAAATTTTAAACTATTTTCTATCCTCTTCACTGACAACTACGTCTCCAAGCTACAGCTATGGAGGGGGGGAATCCGCAACAGGCATCCATGGTTACGTCCACACACGCATAATTATTTACTGCGCAAACAATTTGTTTGAAAAAATTAGTTTTTATTAATATTATAATAATGCGGGAACATGGTTATCGTATTTGAATTGGGGTATCCTCATAGAAATAATTTTTACCACGAATCATAATTTTTATGTAAAATATATATCGGTTAATTAATTTTCTATTCATGGGGGGTTCTTTTAGATAGTTTATAAAAAATTATGGTGCATGAACCATAACTACGACTTTACGTATTCTAATTTTCCTATTACATGTTGCAATCGTGCCTATTTTGTTCTCTAATAGTACGAATAAAAAGTGATATTTTAAATATATCCGTATTAATACCCTCTCCCTCATTTTATGGCTGGAGGTGATAACTTCGTAACTCTCATTTGCTATCAAACTCAACCATAATCCCTTCCTATGCATGACTATTTTTATCCTCCATCTTCCCTCTTCCCCTTATCCGAATGGTGAGACGGGAAAAATTAATACAAATCTTCTCCGAGGAAGGAATGCGTCCGTACCATTCCGTAGCTTCATACCATTCCACTTAGTCCATTCTTCTTCGTTTTTTGAGTTTCCTCTTTCCCCGCAATAATTTTTATTCATGTGGCTTTATTATGCCTTTTAGGACTAAATGAAATGTTTAGAGTTGGAAGTTGAGACATCTAAACCTTAAATTCCATGCTCATGAGACGAGTAATTAAGACAAATAGTGAAACATTTTACCACCTTCACCATCCGCCTTGAGCTCCCTGTGAATAAGTGGTTGTTCTGTCAGCCATCAGAATGGGTGAAACTTTCACGAAAAGAAAAGGATTTATTTGGTCAGTGTGTTGAGTATAAATACCGACAGTTAATCGGGAAATCGATTCCTACTTGAAAAATCTCAGTAAAATATGTGCTGGATTTGATTGAATCATATTCATAACATTTAAAAATAATGTACTTGGGTACTAGTACTTATAAACTTACGAGTACTTATAAACAAAATTACAACGTAACTGATTAAAATAATGGAAGTTTGATCCAGGAACACTATCCCTCTACCCGTTATACTAATAATTGTGCTTTATAACATTATAGGAAAACAATATAATTATTTTTTTATGAAGTATTACCTCCTTTAAAATCATGATTACGTATGAAAATAGGATTAATTTGGATATTACGATATATTAGCTGGCGTTATTTGGCAGGGTAAAAGACATACATTTATCAGTAAAATCTGAGTTTTCTATGGACGAAAATCAAGTAAACATGTATAACGACAATTTGTGTACTTGTGTGTATGTATTTTCAGTATTCAGATCTTATTAATAATAAAAATAAAGAATTTATTCCGCAAAATTTTGAAAATTATTATTGTATTCTACTCGTATTTCCCACATCATCAGAAATATCATTGCATGATAACAGGACAATCATTTCATGGGTGGTGTCAGTCTTAAACCGTCCATACGTCGGTCGATGCCATACCAATCGAGCTCCCATGTAGGCCCGTCACTGTCATGTTTTGGAGTCACTGCTTTGAAGTAATTGAGGCGCGTAGCATGGGCTTCTGAGAC
>WURS02001299.1:0-12806 GCA_011762765.2 Rhinocypha anisoptera
AAATCTTTTCTCCGGAGCTTTAAGTTACGGAATGGCCCTCCTGGAAGATCAAGGTCCCTATACCCTATATATATATATATATATATATATAAGGTATAGGGATCTTGTGGGAGATTGCTCACTAGGAGTGCGCTAGGGGACAGGGAAACGACTATTAATGCGGGCCTAAATGAAACGGGTGACTGTTTTTAACTGTACAGGTGTTAAGACTTGAGATAACTTTACAGGCACCATTTTCTATTACCGCGACCTATTGAAAAATCATTGTCATACACAACAAAGCAACATCCAGTTCTTCATTAATAGAGGAATACTTATTTCTTGCAACGGAAAAGGAGTATTATATAAGATTTCCATTGAATCTTACAACCTAGAAACATACTGAGGAATAAGTCCTGAACATACTGAATAGATGCCTTGTTCTCATTTATAAGGAACATATGGGATGCTTTGGGTGAATATAACTGTATTTCAGCATTGTTCATGGTTTAAAAAATCATTTAATATATTAATTATATTATACAGTATATTATATGTATACAGTTAACCATAAATTACTATTAAATAGAGCATATAGAATTAGAGGCAATACAAAGAACTGCCTTCAAACATACTTAAATGATAGATTCTATTATGTTGAAAATGATTCATCAGGATCGTGTAAAATTCCAATTAAAATGTGAAGTCCCTTAAGGTTCAACTCTTGGACCACTACTCCTGCTTTCATTAACGACTTACCTGCTAGGATACCTCTCTAAATTCTCTTTGCCACCGATACTTACTTCATTTTCAACAGTCAGAATCCTGTTTATCTATTGAACAACTAAACAATTGCTTCAAACAAGCTATCATCAAGTATCAGTAAAACTAATTACATAAACCACAGTCAAAATCAACACATTGCGATGCAACAATTAATAACTGCCCTAAAAGTAAGGAAATACAATGCATATGGAGCTCCTCTTTTCCCTGTAAATAGGTAGCTGCTCTTCTCTCAAATTTATAAACGATAGTCATCAGTCCCTACAAGAAATGACACATGGTTAATAACGTTTTAATCATCGAAAATACTGAATTATCATTCGAAACAATAACAAATATAAATAATATCACAACAAGCATTATTTTCTCATTTAACAGTATGTTTGTTATTAAAATAATTCATTCCACATGATTTATGGAAATGGCCTAATTGTATGTTCATTATTTACAAATATAAATGACTTATTGAGTCACACACAATGTTCAAAAGAACCGTTTATTTCCCGAAAACCAACTGGCTACCTCGGATTGATAATGAAAGGCTTTTCTTAAATGTTTATACAATCTGGCGTATTTAAATATCAAAGAAATAAGTATAACAATACACAAATTGACTAACTAAATATTCAACTTCAATAGTTGAATATTTAGTTAGAATAACTTCAAAGTCGCACTCCTCTCCTTTTCGGGATAAGTTATCGTACCCTAACCCCAAGCGGAATTGGAACGATACTTCGTCTACGTCACTTCCGAAATATGACGTCATCTAGAGCACGAATTGCACAATGATGCGAATTGGAACACGGCCTATAAATGTTTCATTTTTAAAACAAAGTTCAAATAGCAATCTGCTTGTTGTATTCGACAAAATGAAGTAAAACAATATTGTTATCCCTCTAAGCGTAAGTTGCATCTTTTGTCCTCTACAAAACAATGTAAACACATCACTGTTATTCCTAGAGATAAGGTAGATATGATTAAAAATGTAAAATTTATTGGTAGAATTCATATAAAAATCAACATATAAACGCAAATTTCTTAGAAAATAAATATGAAATCAACCTTTTTGGTAAATTCATAAGTTTCATCCTGTTGTCCTCTACAAAACAAAGTAAAAACATCACTATTATCTCGTCTTTTAGAAAATTAGGTAAACATATCACTTATGAACCAATAGAGTAGGAGTATATGAGCAAAGATGCACACTTTTTGATAGAATTAATCGAAAAACAGACATATAAACGTAAATTTTATTGAAAATAAACATGTTACGTATATTGGTAAATTTTATAGTGGCTTCCTGCTGCCCACTACAAAAGAAGTAAAAACATCACTGTTATCTCAATAGATATATAAGATATGAGTGGAAAAAACTACATATAAACGAAAGATTTCATTAATACTAAACATGATAGGTACGTTTTGGTTAATGCAAAAGTTGTATCCTGTAAAATATCTTGTAATTCACTAAACAATATAAAAAGATTACTGTTTTTCCTAGAGATCAGGAATACATTAATGAAAATGTACACTTTTCTGGTATAGTTCCTTGAAAACCGACATTTAAAAGTAAATTTCCTTGTAATTAACATGTTACTTAAATTCCTCCCTTCTTCCCGTGGAGGTGCGGAGATCCGATTCTAGATTATTCATAATGAAAAAGTACTATGGTTCAATTTTACTCCAAGCTAAAGCTGTAGAAATCCATGTGTCATCCATGACACATCAGTGTGGCGGTTGCTACGATATTGTAGGAATAATCAAGAGAGTTGAAATTTCAAGGTGAAGGTAGATTAATAGAATAATTTTTTCTTTGGACTATCGAGAATACAACAATGGAAATAGTCGACAATGGAAAGATTGTAAATATTTTTCATATTCTTTTTTTTTTCTCATTTTGAAAAGTATATGATCTAGTAGCCCGTAATTCCCCTGCTACACGACACCCTTGCGGCGGCTTGCAGGGCAATACGTAGAAATAGAATTAGCACAACTCCCTGGGAAAATTGAGGCGTTGAGTATTTTGAAGAGAATTTCATTTCTTACACTTTTACCATGATTCGCTAGTGAAGTCTTATTGAAAATTGAGGACATAGGCAGAAAACTATATTATATACCATAGCTATATTTGGCTGAAGTGTGACTATTAAATTTGTATAGTCTTGCTAGGAATGTTTTCAATTGAATTATACGTAAAAAAGAACAGGAAGCAAGTGAAGTGGTAAAATAAGAAATGAAATCAATATTTGTCCGAATTCACAGTGTCTGTTACTTCAAATCCTAACAAATGGTTGTCCACATGCTCAGTGGAAAGCTTATCGTGTTTTGTATAGGTTTATATCTATGTAAATATGGAAATTATTTGGAAATTAATTTTTGTCAAAATATCTGAACCTTCATTATGGTAGTGTTTTAACAACTATCTTCGCTTCAATATCCCTTAATAAGATTTCAAATTTACGTGTAAAAAATTTACGACTGCCTCTGGACCAAAGCCAAGATCTTGCCAAAGCCAATGCTTTTCCTCACCTTGCTTCAAACTTCATGCCCAAAGAAAAGCTTTCACACTCTTGGGTTGAGAAGTCAACATTGCTACATAGCCCAATATAATAGGGAACCTGATGTATTTTTTCACCTTGAATATATTAATTTGTGCGTTATCAATGTCGGTCTTCCATTCAATTCAGGTTCCTTCACGACTGACAAGAAGAGAAAATGTACCATGGTTTCAAATGACTCGTCCTGGGTTTCCTCTAGAAAAAAAAATTATAAGCTGAGCCATAGAAGCTCACTTTTACCAAACATAACTGCTTTAAAAAAGCAACCTTACCATTTTAAATCTCTCATCGGCCAGTGAAACGTGGAAATTGATGAAATTGTGGAGCTTCGTCGAAACAATCTACTAATGGTCAGATAACGTGCCCTACAACACCAGTTTGAACATACCTTGAGCGATTGAACGGAGGTCGTCTTAAAGGATGATACTAAGGGTGACCTCAAATTTATTAAGAAAGTTTTTCCATGGTAACATTATTCCCTCAGTGTCATGAGACTCTGGGTGGATCCTTCCTCGGTTGAATGAGGCGGCTGGCCACCATATATCGAAAGTAGTAAAGTGATATAATCAAGTGGGGAGGATCCATGGAAACTCCACAGGCAGTTCCCTCTTTGTGACTGTTCATTCTCTTTTGACGATTCCAGTAACCTATAAGGGTGAAAGCTACGCTTCTCGACAGTCGAACTCGCATCTCCGTCGAAAACCCAGACAAAAAGGTCATAAATTATAGGTTATGGGAAATCTGGTTGCTAATTCACCAATGGTGCTTCGCTGAAAGCGGTGCCGAAGAAGCGAAGACACACCTGTATACAAAAAATTCTTGCCTACATTCGTTGCTGCTGTTTATTGCACATGTGGTGTTTTATTGCGCAAATGAAAATATTAGTGTGTTGGCAGAATGTTCCCTCAGTTTTCGATTATAGGTGGCCTAGTCTAGCGTCTGGTGAACTCCATAGAAAAATTTCGGCAGTCATCGACTGAATTCAGTGATCGAAATATAAGCCTCATGAACGAATTTACTTTATTGTAGGAAAAACTTAGTGGTTTAGAGTGAACGTATGTAGCAAAGATATCACGTCATTAATCTCAAATTAATTTATCCGTACATTATGACTTTTAATTAGAAATATATTTCAATACAACATTTTTTGTAATTCGGTCTCAAGTTATTTCACTCGCTTTTTACCGTGACCACTGCCTATTTAATCTTCAATTATCAATTTTTGCAAAAAAGTCTACATATCTGTACAATCAACACTGAACTCATCATTTAATAAAAATAGGAAACGATAACAGATTTAAATAATTATTTAAAATAATTCTTACGTTTCTACTTTATTTATCGAAATATTATTTAAACAATAATAAAATATGTTGGTTCTTTTTGTACATATCTCCACAGAATTATTCAACATCCGGTTTCGACAGATTACCGTTATCATCTGGTGACCAAATGGTGATGGTAATCCGCCGAAACCGGTCGTGTTGGATAATTCAATGAAAATACTTACAAACAAAACCAACATATTTTATTGTATTCATTATGGAATTACACCAAATGACGGCCTCCTTAGTGAATTTTATTATTTAAACAGTTGGATTAGAATTATTATTGACGTTATTATCGCTTTATAGTAGCTTAACCGTAACACACGGGAGAAATAATAAAAGGCTGGCTACTTTCAGAAAACCCGACAAAATAGTAAATAAGAAACAGTCTGGCGTAACTGGGTGAACATCTTCCACAGTTGGAGAGCTAGGAGAATCAGAAACTTGGTCATTTTGATTTATATTTTTATTTTCTCTTATGGCCATGGTTTCATTGCTAAGTAACGCCACCTGATGATATTGCGTAGCAATGAAATAATGGTCACGAGAAACAAAAGTACATGCAAAAATTGCCATTTGTTACCTCTGTATTTAGTAATGCAGTCGATTTCAGAATATTAATGACACTGTAAATCAATTTTAATAGATAAGTATAGCAATCACACATTTTCGTTAAAAAATTAATCACCTAAGATTAACTAAGCTATGTTTATTCTGTTGTCATCACATGACACGCAATTTCTATTCACAAACCAATAACCACGTCCTTGACGGGACTTTACAGAATCTGCCTAAGGTGATTCGATGAATTCACTGATCTCCTCCGTAAGAGATAATGATGTTTTATTTTCAAGTATAATAGCCTACAATGCTGGAAATATCAAAACAATTCAAATAATTGTAGCAGTAACCGTTCTAAAATCATAATTGTCGAAATGCAGTTGTAGCGTAATGGCGTCCAGTCATAATGTACATTTTTATCGGTGATATCAATTATTCGTGATATAAAAGCACGGTTCAATGGTTCCGCCTTGGCCACTGAAATCTCACTCCGAGACTTCTGGAAAGGAGGAATTGATCCTCTTGGATTTATGTTGCCTCAGCATCGTGCGTGAACGTTCATCGGCGTCCCTTTCTCCGGATCGATTTTCAGGCGATGACATGATCGCGCAAACAGCAGAGATCGCACCTATCGCGTGGTTCCTTCATTCCATCGTCGTCCGCTGGCGCTGGGGGTGGAATAGGTTTCACTCGTCATGCAATAATCATCGGCGAGGAAGGCATTCACAAGGGGGGGGATTCTTCTCGGGCTCCTAATAGCAGCAGCAGGTTCAAATGGGTGGAAGTGATTTTCTTCGCGGGATGTTTATGTGCCATTTGCACGCGGCGAGAAAAATAAAAGGTTGCAAGAAATCCGCATCCGGCCGCATTTTGCGCAACTAGTCACTCAACTGTAGGTTGTACGAGATGATTACGCAACTTCAAATGAAAAACATTTTCATGATGAAAGATCTAAATGGCCGTGCATTTTTTCTGGATCTAGAAAGAAATACGTGTTGGTATTCCCTTTGATTTACCATTGTTTACCGTACAAATCTCATGAGGCACAAGATTGTGAAAAAATTTTGACGACGTAGTTAATAAGTTAAATAGGAAACTTTTATCGCGGAGTTTTAATGGGTTCAATGTTAGGCAGATTAAAAGTTACAAATTTATTATAGTTATATTTGAATATTTAGGAATTTATGTATACATTACTGAGCTCTGCATCCATATTCCTTGATTCCAAATACTCCCAATTAAAGGGTATGACCATGCAAAAGGAATATAAGGCGTAATCTGAGCTGATAACGTAGAACAATTTTGATGGAATCATCACATTATTAGCCCAATTCAAAATAAAATGTGCTGATTTGTTGAAGTTGACTATACTAAATTCGTTCTAAAATTGGTCTACAGATGCACGAAATGTTATTTGTAAATATAGGTTAATTAATGTACGACTCAAGACCGAAGAACAACCCATCTAGACTTTCATGAGGTCACTTCATTATGTACAGAAACTATTGTGTTTGTTTACGAGCGTAAAATTGCCTCTGAATCCAATTTTTTTCCTCCTATACTAGCCAAGCGATTAATGTCTTCGCGGGCAATAGAAAGAAGCGCTGCTTGACACAATGGAAGAGTAGCAGTCGAACAAAGGTCAGCGAAGGATATACATATTCCAGCATGTACAGAAACTCACAGGAATGACAAAGATGCGCGTAACTGGACCATCGATCCAACGACTGATTTTTCATGAACTTCTGATTACTAGTACATGAGGTTCAACTAGGTTTAATGGAGTCATACATGAAATTCTCTTCTCAGTTAGCACATATATGTAGTTTTCTAAGACACCGACTTTGAAAGGACTCTATATTTCTGCCATTCTAATGAATCCCTTTCTTCAGATTAACCTCTACTTGTTGCTATTCTCTTATTCTAGCCATCTGAATCCACCCATCATCAAAGACGATAGTCATATACATAAGTATAATTTAAAATGGCCAAATTGAAAATCTTTCTAAGGTCTCAGTAGGTATGGGAAATTTTTGCCTTAGAGAAAAATAACAATCACTTACAATGCTGAATTTAATGGTTACAGGGTTCGCTTCGTGAAAGTTGCATAATAGACAAAGGACACTGTACTTTTCCACATATTTTAATAAGGGTACTACGAGTATCAGCGTGTTACGGCATCGTTAGATACAATTTTAAAGGGAGATGTCCATACATACATACACAAACACACACACATACATAACCAGGGGGAGCTAACTTCAAAAATTTAATAAGAGTTTAAACCTTAATAATTGAAACTTGAAATTAGTACTTTTGCCTATACGAATCCTGAATTGCGAACAAAAACTATACTCGTAAAATACTAATTATGATCACGTGTGCCATTAATCCAGTAATTTGTTAAAGGGTGGAGTAATGAGGAATGTAATTACACATCAATGTACACCCATTTATTAAAGGAGTGAATGATACGAGAAAAAAGGCGCTACTTGCCTTGTAAAATATTTTATGCATAGTATTAATGCTCGAAAATATTAAGTTAATCAGATTTAATGAAGTGAATACATAATATGAAAAATGTCGGTATAATCTCAAACATTTAATGAAGCTCAAACACTAGGAGACAATGAAGGTTAGTGTGAAAAACTCATGGTTTCATTATAAGTGATTCTAAGGATTATAAATAGACGACAGTAGATAGACGATACCACTATAGGTCTTAAAAAATTCTCTTTTTCTCTCCGAATTCCAGGTTACCTCTTCCTCTTCCATTTTCAGGACTTCTTCATTAGTTTTCCTCTCCTTCTACCTCACCTTCTCCATCCGTCGCAAAACCCAAATCTCAACAGACTCCAATATATGCTCTTCATCCTTCCTCATGGACCTGGTTCGGATGAATATAATGCTACGCTCTCTATGAGGGTTTTCACTAATATTTTTTTAAACTCTTTATTTAGGGCTCTCTCATCAACTTCTTCCTTTTCGCTAAGGACTCTTTTGCTAATGCAATTCTTGGTCTAACATCCTGGCCACCACGTCCATTTTCCTCTATGTAGCACCCCAAATAATTCAACTTTTCTGTCTGTTCCAATCTACCGATTAAGGTTGATTGTAAGATACAGAAAATATCTTTAATTCCGGATTAGAACTACTTAGCTTCAACTTCATCCATCTTTAACCCTGCATAAATTCTACCGATTATCATTTTATCTAAAATGAAATTTATTAAATAATAACACTAATTATTCCTCCATAGCAGTCTTCTGTACCTAAATATTTGCTCTATCATTTTCTTCTGCCTCTGCTTCTCTCTATTGCAAGTATGCTTTCATCCTTCTCTTTCGAACGGTATTCGGACTACTCCCTTTTCTATTTGCTCAAGGGAGTGATCCGTAACACTCCAACCTAATCTGTCACTAGCCAGCCTCTTCTTACCTTAGTATTTCTCGCCGAAATAAATCAATTGTTATCAAATTAAGGAGAGACAACCGGTCGTGCGATTCTCAACCTCTTTTATTTATAATTGTCCTAAGTTACAATATTATGATTACTTTAATTGCCGATCCCCGTCCTAACACAGTTCCCTCTTCCACTTTTTTTAATTCCTACTATTTTTTATTCTATCTAAAATACTATTACTTTTCCTACCTCTATCTACGTCGCCCAACATACTACGCTACGCCAATTAAAACCTTCCAAGTATCCTTTCCACCCACATTTATTGCATTCTTCCGATTTCATTGTATAGTTGCCTCTCCGTTAATTACACCTTCTCCTTCCTTCGCAAAGCCATATCTCAAAAGCCTCCAAACTTCTCTCATCATCCTTTCTTAAGGACAAGGTTTCAGATCCTTATAAGTCTACACGCAATATGGAGATTTTCAAATACATTTTATTCACTGCTTTCCTCCAGTTACCTCTCGTCAACTCTTTCCTTTTAAAAAAAATACTCTTTAGCTAACAGTTTTCTTCTTCTAATATCCTAGCCGCTATGACCATTTCCCCCCAAGAGGTTACAATAAAACAAAGATGAAAGAAGGTTATGCCATTCGAATTACGAATTATCATATTTTCTTACGATTGGAGGCAGATACTCAAATGCTGTTGGTGAATTCTTCTCAGGCTTTCTACCCGGTCAAGTATTCTGCTACTGACATTTCGACGGTTAACCGAGCAAACTACCTACTATTCTTCTCTGGTGTGTTTTTTCAATGGTACATCCTTCTGATCCGTAGAGTGCTCTGTACGAATGTTTTCACATACTGCTTCCCTGTTTGAAGTGATATCTTTCATGAGCATAGCAATTGCCTCTTCGCCATGAATGCCTTCTTAGTTTCAACTAATCCACACTTGTTATCCGTAGTATTTCTTCCGTCCCATATCATCCTGCTTAGGTGAAGGATTCCTCTTTTTCTAATTTCTCTCCTTGTAGCTCGACCTCTGCGCTCAGCTTCTCTCTTCGCTTACTTGTATTTTTTCCTCCAAGTCAGGAAAAGAATTACACATAAAAAGAATAAAAATATGTATGCATCCGCTTGATTTCTCTGGTCCAATCTTTTTTTATTCTTTCCTTCTCCGGCATCGCGCCTTCAATACCTCCCTGCAAATATACTGGGAGCGATTTTTTCCGGCTGACTTGGGTGTCGTCACACAGTTTGAGAGTTTAATTCTCCTCAGTCTCTTGGCAATTCGGACATTTTGGGGGAGAGGACGAGAGTGAGAGAGAGAGAGAGAAAGACATCATTTCACTCACACATTGATTGATAAGTCTTTCGTAAAAGAAGAAGCAGAAAAAGCGCGTTTCCAACCCATTTCCGGTTTGGGTGATTGGTTTGGTTTGAGTAAGAGAGAGTGTGAAAGAGAAAGAGAGAGAGTGAATGAGAAAGAGAGAGAGAGTCTGAAAACAATTTTATTTCTAGATCTTTATTCACTGACAACCTAAAACAGCTCTAAAAGTTAATTGAAAGTTAAAGTTAGAGTGATTCATTGAAAGAGAGAGAGAGAGAGAGAGAGGGAGGGAGAGAGAAAAACAGACAAAGAGAGATAGAGAGAGAGAGAGAGAGAGGGAGAGAGAAAAACAGACAAAGAGAGAGATAGAGAGAGGGGGAGAAAGAGAAAGAGAGTGAGAGAGAGGGATAGAAAGAGAGAGAGAGAGAGTGAGAGAGAGAGAGTGAGAGAGAGAGGGATAGAAAGAGAGAGAGAGAAATATTTTTGTTAAAATTTAAACAAAAATTTACCATTATTTTTGTTTAATATAATTTTTTTAGTTTAAAATTATTATGCAATTATCATTATTATCAAAAGTCACTTTTCACCTTTTGAACTCTTATATTTTTTTAATTTAATTTAATTTTAAAGTTAATACAATTCATTTCACTTTTTTTTCTTTTTATTTAAAATTTTATTATTATTATTCTTCTATCTTTATTCTTTATGTATATATATGTAACTATTTAAACATATGCTTTGAAAGAGAGAGAGAGAGAGAGAGAGAGAGAGAGAGTAGGAGAGAGAGAGAGAGAGTGATAAAGAACAAAAAAGAATATAAATGCGTTTTTGAATGAGAATTTTGTTTCAATTTTCTCTCTCTCTCTCTCTCTCTCTCTTATTCTGAATACATATACAAACTTTCAATTTAAAATAGACTCTTTTCTTTCTCTCGAGAGAAATATTCTTTTGATACTGTACAATATTTCTCTCTCACTCTCTCTTTTTCTCACTCTCTCTCTCTCTCTCTCACTTAGACCTCATTTTTTCCTCTCTAATCTCTAATTCAATTACGATTGTTCACACACACACACACACATTTGGTACGCTTGGTTCCACTTTGGAATTGTGAAATTGAGAGAGAAAGTAAGTGAAATATTAAAAGTTAAAGTGAGAAAATGGCAAAAATGGAGTTTTAATTTCAAATTGCATATTTCTTTTTTTTCTCTCTCTCTTTCTCTCTCTCTTTTTCAAGACTTACGGTATTGAATATTTAATATTTGATAGGAATAATAATAATAATCATCATATTTAATAATAATCGAAAAGTGATGCGCATTTGAGAGTGAAATTTCTCTCTCTCTTTCACTCTCTCTTACTCTCTCTTTTACTCTCTCTCTCTCTTTCATTCTCTCTCTTGAGACCTGCCGCCTTTTTAGAAAAACTACTTTATGATATATTAATTTTGATGATGATGATGATGAGAATGATAGTTTTATTCTTGTGATGCTCTAAGTGCCACATATGCAATGTGAGAGAAGTTGAGAGAGAGAGAGAGAGAGAGAGAGAGAGAGATAGTAAGAGAGAGAGATAGATAGAGAGAGAGAGAGAGAGAAAGAGAAAGAAAGAGATAGTAAGAGAGAGAGAGAGAAAGAGATAGTAAGAGAGAGAGAAAGAAAGACTTATTTTATATATCTTTATTTTTCTGAAATAATATTGAAATTAGCGTTGAAATAAAACCATACACAAAAAAACAAATTGAAAAAATGCTTTGCAGTGAAGCCCCTTTTTTGCCCCTTTCGGTAACTAATTTAATTTTAAATTATTTAAGTGAGAGAGAGAAAGAGAGAGAAAAGGAGAGGGTGAGAGAGAGTGTGTGTGTGAAAGAGAGAGAGAGAGAGAGAGAGAGAGAGAGTTGGTGAGAAAGAGAGAGAGAGAGTATGTGTGTTTGAGAGAGAGAAAGAGAGAGAAAGAGAGAGAAGGAGAGGGTGAGAGAAAGTGTGTGTGAAAGAGAGAGAGCAAAAAGGGAGAGAGGGTGAGAGAGAGAGAGAAAGAGAGAGAAGGAAAGGGTGAGAGAGAGAGTGTGTGAAAGAGAGAGAGAGAGAGAGAGAGAGAGCAAAAAGGGAGGGAGAGAGAGAGAAAGAGAGACAACAAAAACTTTAAACCATAAACTATGGTACTTGAGACTTTTTATCTATCTCTTTCTCTCCCTTTCTCTCTTTCTTTTTCTCTCTTTCTCTCTCTCTCTCTACATTTTTTACTCTGACTAAAGTTTCTATTGTTATATAATAACTTTTAATTATAGCATCATCATCATCATATATATAACATAACTTTCGCATTATTATTTGACTTTTATTTTGTATGTTTATATTTATATACTTATTTATCTCTTTCTTTCTCTCTCTCTCTCTTTCTCAAGGAATACAAAATAGATAATATATATTTATATTTATATTTATGTATATAAATACTCTCCCCAACCTTACTATTAACTAAGTTTAAACTAGAGTTTTTTTTGCCAAAGTTGTGCAAAGTTTGCATAATAATATGTGTAATAAAAGTTATATTGATTTACTGTTATGATCATGTGGCGGCGGCTTTATGAATGAAAAAGAGAGGAAGAGAGAGAGAGAGAGAGAGAGAGAGAGGAAGAAAGAGAGAGAGAGAGAGAATGAAAGCAAAGCAAAGAATAGAATAGAATCGCGTTTTTCCCTGCGTCTCAACTGATAAGTGAAACTTGATACATACATACATACAAAACCATTACATTTTATATCTTTTTTATATATTATAAATATAATAACATAGGGTTTTAAATAAGAGCTTTTTATTATATAATAATAATAATAACAGTTTTGAGGCTATATATTATTATTATTATTAT
>WURS02001310.1:0-12805 GCA_011762765.2 Rhinocypha anisoptera
CCCCAAACTTCCCTCTAGCCTCCCGCCCTACTCATTCTCTCCTGAACGGACGAAGGTGGTGGTGCCACCGAAAATTCGTCACCACTGTGAGTTTTTCTTTCTGTGTCCCGTGTCTCTGTAAGTTCCACTAGTGTTCGAATCAAATATATATATATAAATATATTCCACAAGTATATTCCTATTGTTTAGGAGGTTTTTTCCGCCTTCTTCGGATGAACAGCTTACATATTTCCATCCGAAGAAGTCGGACGCACCGCGGAATCGTTAAAAAATGTATTAGGACAATTTTTTTCTACCAAAAATGGGCGATTTTCCAAAACACTAAACTTATTTTGTTTTCGTCCTTTTATGTGTTAGTATCTTTTCCATTATTCTCTATTTTTGGTATGTTTTCGTCTTGTGCCGGCTATATCCGTATGAATGAGTATATACCATAATTTAATAGGTATTTTCTCTTGGCGGCGGTTACTATTACTCTAAACGTAAACGGTCTTAAGGGTCATTTTCCACTTCGGCTAAGCGTGCCACGAAACGCGTTGAACTTATTTCAATTCGTATGCCAGAGTTTAAAATCTTTCCTATTCCCTTTGTGTGTGATTTTAACCTCTCTGTATGGTGAATGTAAAAGGCCGACGCCTCTCCGGCGCATGCGTTGATGGAGAAACTCACTGTTTCCACATAGAAATTAAATTCTCGAGTTAGCTCAAGGGTAGGGCTATCCGCCCGGGATATGGAAGATTGGTGTCCGATTCCCGGATTCGGCAGGTATTTTTTTCTGTTGGAAATGGCTTCCATCTTCCTGACTAATTTTGCGTTTACCTTTCATGTTTCAATCACTTTAACAATTCTCTGTCATTTAGTATATATTTCGTCAATATTATATATATGTGGGTTGCAGATGAAGGAAAGCAAGGACTAGTTTTAATGAACTTTTAAAAACAGTTTAAACAAAACTCATAAACAAATCTCGGTGGCAATGAGGCAAACAATAATCATAAACAAACATCACAATTGACGGTCGTGACCCGCAAAGTCTGTCCGCCCCATTGATTACGTTATATTTATATATATATATATAATGTAATCAGTTCACACACGTGAAAGATGTTTGTCACAAAAACACACACAAAAAACATAGGCACAGAAATATAAAGACTCACAAGTTTTTGAATTGTCGGTGACTGCTGAACCAGCTTCGTCAGAAAACTGTAAATATATATATATATATATATACATACATATATATATTATACATATACATACATATATACATATATATACGCTATATACATAATGAGTTCTCTCAGATTGATAAAGGGGCAAGGAGCCTCGAAATATTTCCGAAATGTGAGTCTATCTTTTTGTTGTTACTGTGTGTGAATGTCTATAAGTGTGTGCGTGTGTTCGTTGTTGCTGCTCATCTGAGATTTTCCAAAGTATATATATATATATCATATTGATATTTGCGATAAAATTGAAGTTTTTTCGTGATTTAATTAATTCACAAAGTGATAATTTTGGATGCTCAATATTTCAATTTAAAGATAAATCATTGGATATCTGTAAAACATTTATGTTGCTCATTGTTTCAAGTTGATATTAGCACGAAATTCGAATATAGGATATTATATTATGATTGAAGATAAAAAAATAGTATCGTCCATTTGAATTCAGGCTCTCTCTGATGTTTCCGCCCTTACAGCACTGCCATAAAAGTATTAAAATGCGGACCCTATTTGTTCCTGTGGAATTATTGCGAATATTTTGTGGGATTTGTGCGCTTGAATCAACCTCGGACCTTTGTGTGTGCCATGAATTCAGCTTAGTTGATGTTGCTTTGATCGTAAACAAGGCAATGTGAGGGCAATTGTATCAACAATACGGGTTAAGGTCTCCGTGCGTTGGAATATGACAATAAATTAAAATGAATTCGCTCATCTGGGATTAAAAATGTTCCAGAATTCGCTTCGTGTGTCGCTGAACGGGGAGATTTTCTATCCGTTTTGCTGTGACACCAGCACCAAGTCATGTAGTAAAAACATGAATTTTGGTGGAATGCGTAAGGGCTTCTTCCGCGTGAATTAATGTTTTAGAATGAAATTTTTGGAACAGTCATTGACATTTGTTTAATTATTCCATGATAGTAAAAATTAAACTTCAGTCGCTATAGATATTAGTTAAACTTGAGCTATTAATAGTCAAATATTTCATTCATAATTATTCATATTTTATTCTTATTGTATTTTTTAACATAAATTATTAAGAATAGGTTATCGAAGTGCGATTTTCCATTTTACACTTGAGGGTTTTTAAAATAGCTTTTATGAATCATCATATTTTTACTGCATCACTTGACTATGGAGTCGTTATACTGCCAATCTTCAAACCGAAAAATATGGATTTATGAGTTAATTTATCAATATTATAGCTAAAACACTCTTATTTTCATTGAGAGTGTTATTTTTCAAGAATATGGAATAATCTCCGTAAATAATTTTATTTTTAATGATTGCGGTAAATGTTTTAATTCCTTTTGGATCATTATTGACTTTCTAATTCCTTTTATTATTGATTAGTCTTAGGTACCCTTGATTTAAAAACAAATTTTTGTGAAATTTGTTCTTTTCTTAGTGAGTAAACAAAAATTTACATTTTATTCTTTGGATTCCATTTTTACGGGAAGGAATCCAAAAATTTGTTGACGATTTTAGAATAAATTAACGATTACGGAATCACATGGCTGAATCTTTAAATTATTAATCGGTAAATACACATTTACATCTGAACAGGATTTTATTTCGTCCGAGAAGAAATTAGAATATTCTAGTTTTTCCTTTTTTCCCGGGAAACGTTTTTTCATACGTTTATTATAATAGCAGTACCTTATGTGAACCAAGAAAATTAAAATTACTTTTTTTATAGGTGAATATATTAGCGTGGGCTCTATTAGAAATATTGGTACATGAAATTTATCCAGGAAAATATTCCTTTGAAGCTATGGGTATACGTAAAGGTGAAAAAGACTCCTCGGAGACATGTACGCCTGGTGATAGATATGTATGGCGGATTAAACACTAAAGTAAGATCAAGTGTGGGGTTGACAGGAAGGTTCCCTGCTATTTACGGCAGTTTACGTCAAGGGCCACCGTTACGCCCGTCTGTAAAAACATAGTAATGGACGTCCTGACGGTAGGAATGAGAGACTTGGCCCGTAAGACTATGGAGACATAGCGCTCCTGAACAAGTAGGTGGGGAAACATGAAAAGTAACCTATAGAAAGTTTTTGAGGAATTAAAATTTTGGAATAGGACTTTTGGCCATATGGGTCGAATTTATGTGGTTTTAGGTTTCAACACTGGGCATGTTAGATTACTAGGGGATTAATTGAAACTAGAGAAATTTTCCGCAAGAGCTGGATAGAGGAACAGGATCAAATATGATAGAGGAACTGGGGGTAGGTGAAAGAAGGCGCCGTGTGACCTGTGAATTCGGAGAAAAGTTAATTATTTTTCGTTTATTCAATTCGAACGAGAATCGTTTATTTACGCAAACAATATGATCTTGAAAATGTCGGGAAAGGGTAGAGAAAATACGGGTGGGGTTGGAGAAGGGCGAGAGGAAGACCGAATGGGAAATGGAAGGAGTACGTTGCTAGAGACGCAACGGTGGAATAAATTTTGTCTAAGTAGCTAGTTGGAGATAAGAAAGTTAAAACAAGGAGCAGCGACATAATGAAAAAAGAAAGATTGGTAGAAATTAAGAGAACTCGACGGTTTTGAGATCAGCCGTTGATTATAATGTAAAGACCCTAGATAAAAGTTTTTACGCTAGGTACGTAATTATTTTATTTTGAAGACATGTATACAGTTCACATACGGCGAGTTTAGGTTAATCTCATACCCTCAGTGCCAAGCTCCTTCATCAAATTTAGACTTTATTGTTTTTTGTTGGTTGTAACATAAGTATAATGAGATTTCCAGTCGTCATTTTGGATATTTTCTACGACATTATTATGTTGTAATTACTCCTGCTATAATAATTATTATTGTTACACTCATTCTCCGCACTGTGGCGCTAGTTCTGGATTTGCGTCACACACTCTCTTGTTAGACTTTTTAAAAAATTAAAATTACTAGGGCTGGGTTAAACAATCTGAGAACCGTTTACTCGTTACTTCAAATAGTCTTGTGCATATGAAATTAGCGTCACTAGAGGAATATGCCCAATAAAAGAGGATCAGTTGGAATAATAGATACTGTATTACTGATTCTTCGTTTGCTTATGTTTATGACTTCTATTTTTATTTTTTTTGTGTGGTTAAAGTGGTTTGTTGAAAAATTGAGATCGAAAACTGGTCGTGAATGTATATTTAAGGAAAAATAAATTGAATTCTTGGCGGGTCAATCAATTTTTTGATGTGGGATCAAACGCCCCAGTATCAAAGACTTATGCACAGATTTAATTTTTTAGCTGGATGAAAGAGAATCATATGGACGTAAAGTCCTGAATTCCAATATTATGGTATAACTTGGAAATAATACGACATTGACTAACTGGATTGAAATGTCTATGTCGAGCTAATTTTCAATGTAACAAATCTTACATGACAATCCCGGTGTTCACCTCTTATAGAAATTGAAGGTAATGACGTCATATTTTAGGCCAAAAATCCATGGTAACATAAATAGACCTTTGGTAACCTGCCTCGAAACAGATTTTCTCATTTCATTGGACGTTAAAAACAATACAAGCGTATCATATTAATATGTTAAAAATAAGTTACGCAATCTCGTCCATTGATGTCCTACTTATATCTGATAAATTTTTCTCTGATATAGACATACTTCCATGTCACGATGACAATGGTTGGGAATCATCAGTGACCTCGTATAAAATTCCTTTCTATGTTTATCATTGGCACAGTCCTTATTAGGCGTAAAAGTTTACTAGTAAGAATTGAAGTGTTATTTGAATCACTCCACGTATTTACAAAGTGAAAACTCTTGAGGTTATTACTTAGTTAAACTCTTATGACTAATGGCCGACATGCAACACATTTATAAACATTTGCAGGTATATCATACCAATGGATAACACATAGTGAAGTAATGGTATTTTAAAGGGACTTTGATGTATCACAATTAAAGATGGGCGAATCCGATTCGATTCACTCGGAAATCGATTATTTTAATAATATTCCCGATTATTTTGAAACGATTATTGTGATCCGATTCTGATTTTATTTGTTTCATTTCCGATTCCATTCAGTTCATATTCCAATTCGATTGTGATTCAGTTACGATTATGATTCACTTAAGATTCCGATTCATTTACGGTTTCAATTCATAAACGATTACGATTCAGTTACGATTAAAATTGAATTAATCACATGATGCGATTCGAATCGATTTATATTATCCAATTTTTCGAGCGAATCGATTCACAGAATAATATTCGAATCTATTCATTCCTTGAAATCGCCCATCTCTAATCGCAATGAAGTATACAGAGTTGTTACAATTTTCCGTAACGGCAGACTTGTCTTCCTAGTATCGATTTACGCAGATATCCCTATGGGAACAGGGATCGCCTAATGACGAGACACTATCAGGTTCAAGTCAGGTAGGTGGCACTGGATGTCTTGACGGCTCTAGTTTTATCTGGCGATTTTCCTTCCTCTACTCCAAATTTGCATATCGCAGTTGGAAGTATCTCAAAGAGACTTAACAAGCAGGCCGATGTGGGTAGGCAAGAATTATTTCTTAATGCTTGTAAAAAGGTCGTTCATGTGGAGAAGGGAATGTGGTGTCACCCTACGGCCGTCATTAATCATCAAATGCATTAAATATAATTCCGCTACCTCTGTACTACCTGTTGTCCATTATCTCCTTTTAATAGAGTTCGATAACTGTCTTTAAATTGTCGTTTACTGCAAATATGGTTATCTCTTGCGGCATATGTGTTTGGTGTATTACCGGTTATACCCATTGAAATTTAAGGTCATGTCAGAGCAATAGTTAATTTTAACCATGCTTTTTAATAAGTATGGTTGGGAAGTAACAAAGACATGCAGTACTAAAGCGCAAGTATTTGTACTCAAAGCGTATTAAAGTATCTTAAAGTGACATCTTAAAGCTTATGTTGGCGCTAGCGATTTGGTAGACCTTTCATAGCTTAGAGTTGCGTTTCAACGTGGTAGAGAATTCAGGGTTTGCGTATTCCTTCTTGAGTATTTCTATGTGAACGTCTGTCCGGCAAGAATGAAAGATTAGTATCCTATTCTATCTTTCCATTTCATGTCAGAATATATATATTTAATAGCACTACTCGCATTTGCAAAACGCCTATAAAACGTATAATTTTCTGAGGTGATTTACCATTTATTTTTTTCAGGCAGTTACCTTTGCGGAAGCAAAGCATCAAGATTGACTTACGTCACAGTGGAAAGCTACATGGTTGCGTGACTGTCAAAGATTCGTAATAGGTTGTTGTCAGAAGTACCTTAGCCTCCTGAACGAAGATTGATCAAATATACGCCTCTTTTCTAGTTTTTGTGCGATATACGTTTACATGCAGGAATAAGGCCGGGGATTTCAGGTTTATTGGTTTCTCCCTGCTTGAGCGTGTTTTCAGAACTTAATTTCTTTGGAAAAAGTTCTTATCGCGTAAGTGAAATTAATGAAGAACGGGTTTCTTCATGTTTAAAATTGAAATTAAGAAGAAAGGGGAAAAATACTTATCACAAAATTTTTTCAAGAAAATATTCAGTCTTTAGTCTCTTTTTTATACTTTTATTACGTTTTAAAAATTCGTAAAATGGGTGATTATCAATTCGTCTTAAAAATAACAAGTGTTATTATACAATATCAAGAAATTTAACACAGAATTATGTTTATACAATCATAATGATTAATAGAATACTGGGGGTCAATTAATTTAATACGCGTCGCGAAACATCAGGTGGTTAATCAAAATGTAGATCTTCCTCGCCAAAATTGAAAATATTGGATTAGACCTACCAATAGACAAGGAAAATTTTCTGGAAAAAATTGAATGACATGTGCACCTACAAACAATTCCGGAAAAGAGAATTCTCAGTCTCTGATTCTAATCATATATAGAATCCGTTATCGAGTTTGCCTTTGTCAAAGGATTCTGGACATTCCTAGTATCCACTTTGAAATGTATTAATGCAAATAAAATCCCAACAATGGATATTTATGCGTTCTTTCCTGAACGCTTTTCCAGAAAAAATTAATAAAATGCCTCATTGATGTTTCCACGAATCCACATATCTCAGACTGCGACATGCACTTAATTTTTGTAAAGGATAAATATCAGTACTTAAGTCAGAGTCAGTAATATTAAACGAAGTCAGACGCCCAAAATAAATGCAACTGAATGGGTTTTTTGCGAACTAGGGTATTCTTTTCGCTTCGATATATTTTACAAAGCAGCAGAAAATATAATATTCTGAAAAAGAACTCTGCGAAGTATCGCATGCAAATAGATATAAAAAGAGTGGAAATTGAGAGAGTAAGTTTTTTAATTTCGATCGGGAGTTATTTGCATTACTCATAGGGAACATAGACATTTTTTTCAAGAATGCGGCATCTTTCGGCATTTTTTGTAGAAAAAAGTGTACTTCTTTATTTCTCAAGCTGGAGAAGGAAGAAAATGTGTAAGATGTTCCGGCACAGAACTTTTAATTGATATCATCTATGGAATGATAATGTTTCTTTTGTCCCAGAAAGTTGATTATTATTTTGATGAAATCAGTCATTCTTTTTCTTAGAAATTCAGATTTAAACTTTTCTGAAACCTAGTTGAGTATATGTTTCATAAAATTCCATTGAAATTAATAATATCATGGAAGATGGGAATTGATTTCATATTTTATTTGACAAAAATTTGTTTTTATTTTATATCAACCTGATTTGATACTATTATGGCCTTGAACAATTATCATACAACCGTTATTTTTATACCGGTTAAATGAAAATGCTTTTTATATGCACATTAATGTAATTACATGTATTTAGCATTTCAATTTAACTGCCAGTGCGATTATGTCGGCTCTAAATATAGATAATTATATGTGGCATACTCGTATCCATGTTTTTATGGCATCGGTTGGCCAAATAAATAGCAACGTTATTTATTTAATTATCAACTCCGTATGTATGTTCTAACAGTCTTGGACGCACCAGATATTTTAGTTTGCAGCGTTTGCTTCTTTCATGTATGAAATCACTTATTTATCCGGAGTTAAGGCGATTCGATATGTTACGAATAATATCAATACAGTATATAGTACTTGAATAAGAGTGACCCTACTACGTGATTAGCTCGATAGAGGAGTAGGACCCATTGACTTAATATAAAATTATTTATGCATCAAACGGAGGACAATACTCATGCGAATAAATTATGTTTTGTTTTTCACGCATCCAGTTATTGGTAATTGGCTTGGACCGGAATGTTGGAGTGTTGGATTATTTTATAATTTGTTGCGAGTGTTAAAACAAACGAGCAATATAACGCGTAATGTAACCGTCAAGCGTGTCTTCATTCTTTTATATAATCGAGAATGAACGGAAATTGGAATCGATATAACAATAATTGGTTATTTTGTTGTCTTTTATGCATTTATTTCCATGTTATTACATTTGATTCGATAGTTTACTATTAACATTTTCAACAGAAATGATATAACTGGGGTATATAGGACTCACTAAAATGTGTATTTATGCCTTTCTGTTTAACATTCAGCTCTTTCGTATACTTGAATGTCGTCCAAACTTAAGTAATTGGATATGAAAATAATTTCAGTCGTTACTTGATATCGTTTGTGAATGTTTTCCTTTTATTTCGATCATACTGTTTTTTTTTGTCTTAGATTAAGCCAAGGGAGTGGAGCACTTGGTGTAGAGCTTATGAAATTTGAACTGGAGTATTCTCATCCAGAAGAAACGAGATATACTATATACGTTTACAAATTGCAATAAATTTGAAAAGTTCGATAATGCTTATATCGATATCGCGTCTACTTAATGGTTTCTATTAAGTGTCTTTACAGCCCACATCTCGTATTTCATCGCATTCCTATGTTGAAGTTTAAAGTGTGTAGAAAGAATATTGAAAAGTTCCTCATTGTTGAGTCTGATTTGATTGCGTAAGCACTCCGGACCCCAGTATTCTTCTCTTCGAAAATTTCCCTCAGGGATCTCAGTGGCATGTTTTTGGGCCTTATTGTTTCCACGTCTATGAATTCCCCTGTCAAGTAACTCCATGCATTTTTTTTCTTTTAGAGAACTTATGGCGCGACGGATCTTTTGATCTTTTAATAGGATTAAGTTGGTCTGTAATTTTTTTTAATTACTTAGAGAAAGATATAATGTATAGATACCTTGTGTGGACGGGAAGGAGCCAAAATTAAGATGATTAAACTGCTGGTTTCAATTTAACCTAAATTAGAATAGTACTTAAGTTGTTTTTTTACCTATGCTTTTAAGCTTAGCTTAAGTACTTTAACTACGCTTTCACTCTGCATTTTTGACAGTGAGTTGGAGTATGCTTTTTGCGGTGAAATGTTTCATGGTTTACTTCGCATTTTTGTGTTGTGATTCCATTTACTCACACGGTTTTTTAAAATTATTAAAGGACTGTTTTAAATTTTATGAACCGATTATCTTATCTTCTGTTAAATTACATTTGCATCTTCTTATTTTATTTTTTATCTGATGCATATGCCATCTCTTTTACGTAAGAATCTCTCGAATATCGCTCATCTCGAAACCGTGATTGGCCTAGTGGCCAACTGAATAATTAGTATTAAAATTAAATTAAGTCCTTAGCTCGCGTAAAATTTTTGTATGTTAGCCAATGTCGATTCTAAATATCAAGTAACCTCTTCTACCGCACCAGGGTGGTTATGCTCTACTCCTAAGTTACGTTTCTGGAGTGGTTTTCTCTTATTTCGAGTTCTTGCTGAATAAACACCCTGAAATATTATTAATAAGTAGGGTACGTAAGTGAACTGGGGCTGATGCAAGCGCTAGTTTACGTATCTACAAAAACTAGGGTAGAAATAGGTTCAGTCCTACTCATAAATCGTGAACACAAACATTTTTAAGGTAATTTTTAATGTTCAGTTCAAATAAGAGAGACAAATTTAACTAAGGAGGAACAAAATTAAACGAAGGAGGATCACGTTTAAATAATTCTAAGAATTCGAAGAATTAGATAAGATGCATAAAATTCAAACAATAACAATCAGAATATATAAATAATCAGAAAAATGGCTCAATAGTACGAGATACTTTACAAGAGAAGCAAAAATACGGCGAATATTGCTAGCTCTGATATAAAGAAGCGGTTCATAAATATGAATGATATTTTTCTACCATTTGAAACTTGTTGAAAATGAAATTGGTGAGTACACGTAATATCTTGAGATTAATGGTGGAATACTTTGCAGAGTGGTAAAAAGAGAAGTTTGTGAATGATACTTGAAATGACAAAAAGTAAACTCAGAATTCTTACTACTACTAAGCTACCATATCTTGAGAATATAATTCAGTATACATTGCATTGCTTGTGAATGTGGACGCGAATATCTCCAATTGAATTCCCAAAAACAGGTGGCGGGAACGATCAGGGCTGGGAATAGTACATAACTGAAAAGTTTGGTGGGCAAAAAGGTTTGGAGATGTGCTACAATTCACAGGCTATGAACACTTGATTTTGATTATAATACTGAAACATTTTTTTGATAGAATATACGCTTTAACAGTATCGTTTCTGAGAAAATGTTTCCTATGCTAAATGCTATTACACTCTCTTGCACATATTCAACCGTTAATGATCATGATAATTTCGGTACCCATTATTCTCCACAATCAATTACCCAATTGACCGAGTTCGGTCAGGGTTAGCCGAAAGGGTGCCCGACTCGCCGACTAACCCAAAGGTCCTATGGGGATTCGAGTACCTCCCAAGGAATGGATGTTGTGTATGCTTAAACTAATTTTCCTGGATGGCTGTGGTTAGCAAGGCCATGCGGTCTTGGAAATAAATGCCAAAAAAAAGTAACAAAAACGACCACAGATATGTGGAGAAAAGTTTAGGAGGAAAAAAGTCAATTACAACTCCTCACCCTTGTCAAATGGAGCCGTTTGCAGTGGTCAAAACGACTACGCTTTAAACATATAGTATTATATATAACCACTAGTTTGGCCTTTAATAATCGATTATATTCTAAAAGGAGCTTTTATTATAATGTATTAAATACCATTTATAAGTTTAACATCTTTGACAGGTCTTCACTATTGGTAATAGAGTTATATAAATAAAGTACACACCCCATTAAAACTCATAATATGCTCATATGTAACACTAATTTAGATACCGTGCATTCTTAGATGATATTAATATCGTAAAATCCCTTTAAAAGTCTATCCGTCAGCCTTTATTCCATCTCCCCTTGCCTGAGCTTCCAAGTGTGATTCTCCAACAAGTTGCTTTTGAATAAGAAAATTACTCATTAAAGAGTCTAATATCCTGTTCAATAGAGCGTATCTGCCCGGAATAACCCCATCGTCCTAATGAAATGAAGGCCACTTTTGTGCGCGAACTGCGAGTAGCGAGCCGTATATGAGAAGGAAGCGAAGGGTTGGCGGAGGGAGGGAGGAAGGAATGAAGGAAGGAACAAAGGAAAGGAACTCTGTATTTCATCTGCACAGTTCGCCGACGAATTAAGAGCGATTTTCCGTTCCGGGTCATCCGATTGATCTTCAAAATATTTTCGGAGCCTCGTTTATTTTCGCGCCGGAATATGCGGGTAAAAACGTCTCCTGGATATTGTTGGCCAAACGATCGCCGTTCCGGTGGAGTCGATAAAAAAAACACGACAAATTGGACCCTGTCGAACTGGGACAGGACTCTCCCTCGCTCTCTCTCTCTCTATCCTTTCTTTCCTTTGCTACTCTGACCCTGCTTCCTGACCATGCCACCTGGTGTCCTACACACACAGAAACACATATACACACATGTACAGGATCACCATTTTAACGCACCTCCTACCTACCCATCGCGAAGAGAGAACGCGTGGAATCATGGGAGTGTAAGGAGTAGGGCAGACGATCCTGCTGACCTTGCGAATACATAAATCTCTTTCGCTAGCCCAGGGGCAGTGGCGTGTGTCGGCCCTGCCCCTGGCGGATTGGTGAGGGAGGGGGGGTGGCTACAAGGTTGTGGGCAGTCTGACACAAGAGTTGGGAGTGGGCTCCACTTCTCAGTCCTAGGGGGAGTGCGGAGGAAGTCGGAAGGGGTGGCCGCAAGTTGGCGGCTGGGGCAAAGGGTCTTCCCCCACCCTCTCTCCTCCGATGATACTCCGTATTCCCTCACCCAAGTCCACTGAGGGCAACGCAATTATACATGGATAGGTGTTCAGCAGCGGAGAGAAGGTGGGCCCTCCCCGTCCCACTCAGCACCTCTATGCCACTATATATATAATAAATATCTGAGAAAATACGCCATAGGCGATAAATATAATCTGTGATAGGAATTGGGAAAACAGGATAGGAAAACATATAAGACCAACACAAGGGAATAGTATAATTTCACGGAAAAAATAATCCAGTCACTGTCATGGCATATTTTTTCCGTGGAATTATACTATTCCCTTGTGTTCGTCTTATATGTTTTCCTATCCTCTCTTCCCAATTCCTATCCCAGACTATATATATATATATTCTCCTAGTTGATAACGGTGGCGGTGGCCATCGAAATATCCACAGTAGGT
>WURS02001321.1:0-12805 GCA_011762765.2 Rhinocypha anisoptera
ATTTTCCCTTAAAATTGTAGAATCACATCAAATCAGCCATTTCCCATAAGAGTGCATGTTAATTTCAAACTTCGATACCTTTCGAAAGATCTTTTGAATCGTTCTCAAATTTGGCAGGTAACTGAAGTTCTACTTATAATAAGTAGAAGATCCAACCAACGTTTCATGGATTTGTCATTATTTCAACTTATAGTCCATATATCCTTAAAGGGCTCACCACGCAGAACGTTTGCAGGGAGTGTCACAAAAGGGAGTGGTACAGTGTGGAACAAGAAACATTAAATGTCTGTAAAAAAATAAATACAGAAGACTGACTTTGTAGTATTGAGTTGAAAATAACTGATGAAAATCAACTTTAAGTGCATTAAAGTTCAATCACATTGCACCTACTATTAATTAAATGTCCTATACCACTTCACATATATGTAGTTCATATCATTCTTTTGCTCAAGTCCGCAACTACAAACAGATAGTAGTATAACTTATTACTAATCAATCACCCGTGAATTAACTTTTGCAAAAGGACAGTACCACTAATCAAATAAGTGTCAAACATTGGTAAATCGCCTGTCCTACATTCAAGAGAAAGAACGACCTAATGATATTGGCATCCGGAGAAAACTGGTTTATCTGTGATCCGATGCAACTCTCAATCGACTGACTTCTGGCAACTGAAATAATTCACTCTCCCGTTTTCCATTATATATTTCATGAACCCCATTAATGGTCTTCTTTTGTAGTTCTTCCTGACCTAGTGTCTTTCGCAACGCCTTCAGGAAGTATTGCAATTATAAAATCTTCATAATAGTCTCATTTTTATTTTTTCTACTGTAAGATCACATACAAAAGCAAGATCTTAGAAAATAATGTATTCTACGGTATTATATGATGAGACACCAGATGACATCTCAATACTAATTTTAACAAAGGTCCCCAGGGTAGGCACATAGAGTTATAACTATGGGCACGCCATTTCCAGCTTGTTCAAGCAAAATTAATTGATTAACACAGCCCTCTACAGCGTTCTCTTAGGGAGAAGGATATACGACAACACACCCTTTGGTAAAATAAAAACGTAACTTTAACAAATATACCATAATGCCAACTGTTAGTAAGAATTTTTAAATCCCTATTTTTCAGTTTAGATAATAAAATACCGTATATTTCATAAGCAATCAACGTGGAAAAATTAAAAACGATTCGATTCAAACGAGAGAATGTTTTAAAAGGACTGGACCATTCACGCCGAATTTATTACAAGGGTTATAAAAATAGCAGTATAAAGCTTTAGCAATAAAATATTATAATAGACTCAACAAAATTGAAGTTAAGTATGACATATGCAGATGAGAAGACATTGAAGACTGATTTCCTGACTCATTTCTATAATCTCGAAATTTAGACCGCTGGATACGTTTCAAGTAACATTTACAATAAAGCAGCCTACTCCTCTACTCAACGTGAAAGGGTGAATTCAAAACCCAATATAAACTTACAAACTCTTAACCATCACTCTTCACAGTAACGGCACAGTCTAAACTATTAAGTTTAGACTGTGGTAACGGATAGCCACACACCTCATCTATTCATTGTTTTAATCGGTAAAATGACACAAATTAGCATTAGTTATCATGAATAATAGTAATAATAAACTGCAAACACTCCCATGGTTACTTCCATACGAGATTTATCATACCAAACGAGATTTACGATACCATTTTAACTTTACGCCAATTTTTAACTTTTACAGGTAGCCATACCCATAATTCCATTACACGTACAAATCTGGAAAGTACAACAAACAGTCAAAAGTAAACTAAAAAGGTCTTAGTAGTAAGAGATCCGCAAAAACATCCATTGGCCTGCATTTTCTAACCCAAATTATTAATAATAAATAATTAAAATAAAAACTAAACTATAAAGTAAGAGTTATCGTCCATTACTGTACAAGACCTCAGAGGGAGTTCAGCGAATATCATTTTTTGTTGGGAATTAATTTTGGATTCCTAGTTATTTTAAGTGCTGCGATTTTTGTGGAGTCTATATCTGAATGTCAATATTCAAATATAAACTTTTGGAAATAAACAATCTCTTAAAATTTTGAGGGAATGATTTTTTCAAGTTGTTTATCTCTTCTGTATAATTGGACAAAAAGCGAACTATTGGTCATAGTTCAGGGATCAGGAAATGTTGCAGTCGGCAGAACGGATATAAAATCCAAGTCCATCAGAAATAATGCATGAAAAAAAACTTTTCAAGCTATCACGAAACAGTAACCACTACCCACTTGATAGTCAAAATAAACAAGGCGGGAGAAAGTATTAGAAAACTGTTAAACATGTTTAGTGAGATAAACATAATTTCAGGTGCTGAAAATGTTTAAAATCTCATACCGCTAACAGATTAATCAGCATGGCGTAAATACCATTTTTGTAACAACTAAAAACTTATTACGGTTTCTTAATTTTCCATAAAACTAACATTGTAATCATTAAATACCTTTATAAGCTGTCGATGGAGGGAATATAATCTTTAAACAGATTTCTTGCACAATGAAAACTTCTTTTATACACAGAATATACATTTTTACTCCTCCAAAAACATTTTGGTCTATTTTAGAATGACTTCTAAATTCAAATGTCGGTTTTCAGGGTCTTGAGCATTATAAAAACAGATGCATGTTGCAGGGCGTATGGCTTCTTAAATCATTCCCGTGTTACATAAGTTAAGTAAGAATCTACCCGAGAGTCGCTTTCATTCTACTGTTATACATTAAAAATTTCTTTTCTCCTTTCCCAAACACATGTTGTTATATGTTACGAAATTTGAGTTCCAATAATTTCAAAAGATCGTGAGCCGTTATAGTTCACCAACTCACCATAGGATAGCAGCACAAAGTTGACGCATCGTATTTTGAAATGTGGAAGCTGTAAACACTTGAATCTCAAGAAAGAGCACGTGTGAAATAAGTAAGCAGAGAATAACTGTGATTTAACATTGTCTAGTGAGCCGGTATATTATGGGAAAGAAAAATAAAGACAAGAAGAAAGGGAAGGGTGCAGAAAAGACAGCGACTAAAACTGAGAAAAAAATGACATTGAAAAAGAAGAAGGAACTGGCAGAAATTGGAGAGGTTAAATAGTACACACGTTATTTTTTGTTATTATATTTAGTTGATACTACATAGTCATACGTTTCCTTGAATCAATAGGAGGACATTGAAAACATAGTCGCAAAAATTGAACAAGAAGAAAAGAAACGTCAAAAAGTAGTACAGATAACTGTACCTCCACCTACAAGAAGAGCAAATTTTGCCTTAGCTGCTCATCCAGAGAAGGATGAGCTTATCTTCTACGGTGGAGAGTACTTCGATGGGAAAAATGTGAGAATTTCTTTTTAATTGTAATGTCAAATAATCCAATTCCAATGCAATTTTATTGTGTGTACTTTCAGACCACAGTATACGGCGATCTTTTATTTTACAACATATCATCAAACGAATGGACCTTGTGTAAGTCTCCAGGAAGCCCTCCTCCGCGATGCGGCCATCAAATGTTAGCTTTGCCAATGGAAAAGGGGCAGTTGTGGGTTTTTGGAGGAGAATTTCAAACCCCTTCTCAATCACAATTTTATCACTACAGAGACTTTTGGGTTTTTCGACTCGCAGATAAAAAATGGGAGAAAATTAAGTACGATCCTGAACGATAAGTGATGTATATGTTTGCGAGACACCATTCTGAGTGTTGGCTATCTCATTTTAGTGCTCCAGGAGGGCCGTCAGCTAGAAGCGGACATAGAATGGTTTACTCAAAGCGGCAGATAATCCTTTTTGGAGGTTTTCATGATAATCTTAATGATTATAAATATTTCAACGATGTATACATATTCAACTTAGAAGATTACAAATGGAGAAAAATGGACCCTAGTGGTACGCTTATTGGCCTTAATTTGCACCTGACTTTTTATCTCCTGTTTAATATAACACAGAATAACTTTCAGGAACCCCACCAAGCCCAAGATCTGGTTGCCAAATGGTTGCACTCAAAGATGGGAAAATATTAATATTTGGAGGATACAGCAAAGAGAAAATAAAAAAAGATGTTGACAAGGGCACAGTTCATATGGATTCATTTCTTCTTTCGCCAGATAGTAAGTTGAGTCATTTATTATGTTTCATTCTAAGGATCACTGTTTGTGATTCTTATCCGCTTTTCTTTTGTAACATTTGGTCATATCTCTATACTTAGATGTTAATGGATCCGATGAATGATGGTTTCGAGCGAAGTAACTTCTTTAATTGTTCGTTGATAATGGATAAGAGGACCTACTAATTTCTAAATAAGTGCTCTTTATTAGTGAATAAAATCGTAGATGAGATCAAAGAAATGTACTTCCATCACATAATAAAGCCAGACTTCATGTGCAAAATCATGTAAAATCAGCATAGTGTAAAAAATATAGTGATACTTTCCTTCTGTTTTGGTAAAATATATTATTTTAAAGCATTCTTTTAGGTATGTTCACTAAGAATGAGTGTATAGTAAAGTAGAAAACATTGGAATTCACTAGTTAGTAAATGTATAGTTAATTATGAAACAGGAAAATGATTTAGATGCATTAATGGTGATGGAGCTAAAAATACTGCAGAATAAAATGATTTGTTCTATTTACTTTGGATACTTAGCTGTTAAGTAGTTACAGGCATATTTCTCTGAAACCACACAACATCAGCTAGGGTTTTCCCTTTTTTCTTGCTTTTCTCTGAGTCCATGGCTCCCAATCATAGCTTAGTACGCTCCCTTTAATTGTTTTTACAAATCATTTACTTGTATCTGTGGAAAGTTGGATTTTGGACAGTAGGAAACAAAAACCTGTCTTACCAAGGTTATTCTTCTTCAATATCTATAAGTCTTTTCCTCTGATCTATTGTACTTTCTATAAAGCAGAAATCTTGTACCTGGTTATCTTTAAACATTGAATATTTATGCTTGTTTGAATGACACTATTTATTTTGTTGTTGTTTTGCTTCACTTTATTATTATTAACCCTAAGCCCTGTATTGTGTAGTTCTTTCTGAAGAACATTGAGTCTAAAATTAATTTCTTTTTCCATGTCTGCTAAAACTACAATTTCATCAGCAAAATGAATACTGTGTATGTGTTTGCAATTTATTAGGATTCCTTTTTTATCCTGCATATAGCATTATCTAAAAACAAGTTGAAGAGGTAGGGAGAGAGGAGTTAACTCTGTTTGACTCCTTTTCATATTTTTCATTCTTATTTGTGTCTATTAATATTTATTGCACCACTTTGAGATATTTATAAGTTCCAGATCATTTGGTATAGGAAATACTTTCAAGAAAGTCCTTCTTCATAAATGCTGGAATGATCACCTAAAATCTCTTCCTTCCTCCTTTTCCAGAGGAGAGACTAAAGGAATTTTGTAATTCCAATGTAATTTCTAACCTTCATAATCAAAGCACCCATTCTATCTCACTATCTATCATATCTGGGCTTAAGCTTCTTGCATCTAATTGTACATGAATACACCCACCTCCTCTTTACTGTAGAGTTCCTCCTCATATTCTTCCCAACCCATTTCTTCTGGCTCTATTAATACATTCCAGGCAATTTCTATAGTATAGGTTGTTTCCAAACAAATGCCTCCTTTAAATGCATTGTTCACCTCTTTCATCCATCTCGTCCATCCCTCTCTACCTCTGTAAATTTTCCATGCACTCAAGTTGCTCTTTCCATCCTGCTTCCTTCACCTTATCATTGTCTCATCTGAGATTTTTTTATTTTCCCCAAGTACTTTCTTGTCTCCTCTTTAGTATTGAAATGTTGCCATTTCCTTCTCTCTGCTATATTCCTGATCATCTCCCATGTAACCCCTGTAGTTTTTATTCTCTCCTTGATTTTCCTTTTCCCTCTCTATTACTTTTTCAGCAACTTTCATTGTATCATCTTTAAGAACTTCCCCCCTTTGTCCTTTAACTGTCGTGGTATTTTTCCCTTTGTTTAGAGGCCTATCTACTGATTCCTTATTTAATTTTCTTTTTATTCCTTCCTCTTGGTTTTTTTTACCCCCTTGAATACATATCATTAGCATCAATTGAGGTCCGATACTACAATTGCTCCCAGATAAGATTTGCATTTCTAACACTGTTCCTATAACTATGGCTAAAAATGATGTTCCACTATTAAACAACTTAATTTTGTCCCATACTGCAAATACAAAAACAGCATGATCCTTTGTGTGTCAGTGGCTTGATACATATTCCCTTTGTAATTCAATCTCTACTTTTCTTCTTTTTTTGTAAACCCAGATTCTTCTTTTGGAATATTTGACCTAATATTTAATCTTAAGACCACACTTTAAACCATTATTTTTTTAATTAAATTAGATTAGTGTTCCATGTATCTATATTTTTATTGTGTTATAATGTGTCAATGATAACATTCATAAAATAAAATTGTTTATCATTCACATGATAAATTAACAGTAAAAATTTCCTTAATGTAAGGCCATGGTTTAAAATCTGCCAAAAAACCTTTCAGACCATGGAAATGAAGCTTTATAATAAGCTATAATGGAGGTTAAAGTCTTTGGTAAATTCCTATTTATTTGAAAGGGATTGAAAAAAAATCAGTGAAAAATGCTATTATGACATCAAGGAATTCTGTTCACATTAACAACGACTGGCTAACATAGATGACTTATGATAAGGTACACTACATTTTCATGCTGGTTTAGATGTATAAATGTTATTATTATTTTGGAACTTTTTGGAACTGCATTGAAATATTTCATGTAAATTATTGTTTCCACAAGAATTTTAACATGCATTTTAGGTTTCATTATGGTTGACCTTCAGACACTACATCATGAAGAAGCTCACATAACAAGATTATAACAATATTATTTCAACATGGTTGAAGTAATTTAATTGAAAAATGTGAGTGAATTTTTTTATGTTGGGTGTTAATGAGGCAGTGAAACATGTTAAAATGCAAAAGTTTGCATTAATACACTAATAATTAGTACTTTTTTTCCCTCCTGAGCTTTTTCCCATTATTCTGTGGTTGCTTTTTTAATTGGTTTTAGCATATACTTACTTTTACAACTGTTTTCCCTTGCTGACACCAACCATTCAGGAAAATTAGTTTTAGACGAATCCAGGATTCGAATCCATGACCTTTAGGTCAGCTGGTGATCCAACTACCCACCCAGTTAACCTAGCAGGACCAATAATTACAGCAATAATATTATTTGGTCTAATAATTTGTCTTTTAATATTTTAAATAGAAAATGATACCACTGGAACAAAATGGAAATGGATATCAATTAAGCCTACTGGAATACGCTTACAACCAAGATGTAGCTCATCAATAGCGGTGGCACCAAACAATATGGCCTATTTGTTTGGTGGTGTATTTGATGTTGAAGAAGGAGAGGAAGATTTATCTGGGATGTTTTTCAATGACTTGTATGTGCTAGATTTGGAAAAGATTGCCTGGAGGACTGGTAAGTTGATGAAATCCCACACAGTTAATTTTTTTAATACAGGCTAAACTTTTTTTAATAGCTTAAGGTCATGTAAGCATAACAATATTTCTTCTGCTTCAGTCAAATGTGGCAAGAGAAAACAGCTTAAAAACTCTTAGAATCAATTTTAGAAACAATGTCTTGATTTTTCCTTCAGCTATCCTACTTAAGCATGTTTCTTTCTAATGAATGAGTCATGATTTTTTTATGCTTTATACAGTAGAGAATATTTTGAGTGACACTACTGACAAGTAGTAGCAATGCCATAAAATAAATACAGTTATAATTTAAAAGTTTGTTTCATTGTACTTTTAATTCAATCTGCTTGTGAACAAGATATGAGTATAGTTAGGCAGACTTTGATCTTCGCCTAGTATTACTTAAGGACTTATAATAATAGTGGGTGAAGAAAGAAAATACTTTCTACATAAGAATGACTTCATTAAAAATTAATTACTGCAGCATTAAATGTCTACACAGTTACCCAGGGACCAAAGATTTTTTATTTACCTGTTGATTCAGGCTTTAAAACTATATAGGTCCAGCTAGGCTATTTCAGTTATTACAAAATATTGGTCCAGGTAAGCAAGGTTTCAAGCTTTATGTATGTATAGGCATAAAAACTCTTGGCCTTCATCCTTTTATTCATGTTTTTAAGTATAATTTCAATATCTTGGTATATCTGTTCCCAGATAAAGTTTCTGCATGCCTCCATCTTAGTGTAACTTTTTTTTGCATTAAAATGAATGTACTCTCTTTAAGATAATACTTTTTATATTATTTAATAGTTACCCTCACTGGAAAACGTAATGAAAGCAAAGCAAAAAGAAGGCAACAGAAAGAAGAAAGCGTGGGAGCGTTAGAAGTTGATGAAAGTGAAAAGAGTGCAGAGGCAACATTAGGTGAAGGTGATGAAGAAATGGATGTTAGTATTTTCCTTTTCCCCTTTCCCTCCATAGCATTAAATGTTAATCGTTATTTATATTCACATTCTTATACATCAATCCACTAATCTATAGTGTTCCTCCCTAATTCTTGTAAATATTGATTTTTCTTCTTGCTTATCCATTATAAATACTTTACCATGCTGTGACACACAGAATGGATTACAATTCGGGTATTGTAAATATGATAGTATGTATGAAGGAACAAGATTTGAACCAAGTTGAGTTTTACATGATGATAATTTAAGAATACACTTAATTTTAATTTGAGATGATATCAACTGATGTCTATTTACAGTTCTGTCTGCAATGCAAAAATTAATAGAAAAAATGATGTAAGAAACATTTAACTTATTAATTTTTAAATATATTTTATTCCAGGCAGAAATAGAAACTCCTAATGCTACCTGCATACCTGCTCCAATGACTGTGTCAGATGATGGTATTTTTAAAATGACAATTGGAGGAACAACATCAGCAAGCAGTTCCCATGAAATGACCCCTGGGGTAGAAGAGAAAAGTGTCTTCATGCCTTCACCAAGAATGAGCTGTGGAATGGTTGTAAAGCATGGACTTTTATACTTATATGGAGGGCTAGTGGAGGATGGTGATAAGCAGTTGACTCTTAGTGATTTTTATTCATTAGGTATGACTCCTTATGGTATTTTTATAGTGATTCAAAGGCTTAGTACTCCAGTGGTCTGCCATTCCATGGTCTTTCCACAATGAAGCATTTGTAGTAACTTCATTTTGACTAGGTAGGGGCAGCATATAACAATCCACTGCCACAGTTGAAGAAAGGGTGGATATTCTGTATTGTCACTGTAAAAGGAGGCATTTTCTGAGTATATGGGGAGAATCTGATTTTTGCAGTCTAGAGCTGTAAAACCTTGAGTGATTATATCTGATTTTTGCAACTAAAGGGTTAAGGTTGCTATAACATTTAGCTCTTTACCATGTGGAATTGACATATAGGGTTGGGGGACAGAGGGGCCAGTTCCAAGCAGGGGATGATAGATAATAACAGAATTATTTGGCTATCAAATTGCTAATTTTAGTTTTTATTAAGACTTTCCATTTGACATAAATACTTTGTTCACTTTAAAAAGGAAGTTTTTACTTTAGTTTATTATATCCTTAATATTAACAAATGGGTAGCCCGAGACAGTTTAATTTATGCTGATACGACTTACTATGTGTAGGGTATGCACTGGTATTATTAAGAAGTACATTATTCTAGCATCGAAATTCATGGGCACTTCCTTGAAACTCCACCATTAGATAATAAAAATAATAAAATTGCTTCAGTAGTGGATTAATTCTATTTTTATATTTCAATGAATGATATGTGTCAAGAAATAGAAAACCTGATCCACACATTGTACTATATGATTTATGGTAGTCATATTGAATTGAGAGTTAAGATAATTGCAAAATGTAAGGCAAATTACGATTAAAAAAAGGCATCCATTATTTTCAATATAGATCAAGAAAAATTTCAAGGAATAAAGTTGAGACTATTGGAGTATTAAGGAGTAAAGATCAAAAGCTGAGCTGAATGTAGTGCCTATAAAGTATTCTGGTTTCACTAATTAAAATAATTTTCCTTTCTTCTTTCACAAAGATATACACAAACTGGATGAATGGAAGACCATTATTCCTAATGATCTGAGCTCGATAGAGTGGCTTGGTTCCAGCAGTGAATCTGAAGAAGACATTGATGATAATGCAGATTCTGAAGATGAGAGTGAGTCAGAAAGTTCTGAAGAGGCGGAGATGGATATAAATTAGTCATTGTAATTATTAATTCAAAATGAAGTTATTTAAATAAAGTATTTTATACATGTAATTGTCATGTTTTAGTTTTTGTACTGTGTAACTTGCTTATCTTATACCAGTAAAATACGTATTGTATAAACCCTCATTGAGAATTGGGAAACATTACATCTTCTAATCTTGAATAATTACTAATGACATTGTCTCTGCACATAGACCCTGAACACCATTTCAGAAGGCACTTACTTTCTGTTTTGCAGTATACTGTTAAACTGT
This sequence comes from Rhinocypha anisoptera, assembly GCA_011762765.2. Lineage (NCBI taxonomy): Eukaryota > Metazoa > Arthropoda > Insecta > Odonata > Chlorocyphidae > Rhinocypha > Rhinocypha anisoptera. The sequence goes on from WURS02001321.1 coordinate 10,545, forward strand.
TCTGAAGTGAAAACAAATAGCCATTAACCACTATATAGTGGACTGACTTCTTAAAGGTTGTTACTTTGCTTTTTCCACATGTTGTGCTGTTTGATTATCTTGAAAAGCTACTACTGTTTCCTGTTACATTTCAAATGACAATATTTCAGCCAATAACATTTAAATAAAGTTATCATCAGGTAACTGCAGGTGTAAACTTACAATTATACTTGAAACTTATATGCAGTAATTTCATTTTAGTGATTACTGACCTGCTGTGTAGAACATTCAGATTGTTTTTTAAAAATTTTGAGTTCATCAGTAAAGTTGAATAATTGTCAGCAGGGTGTAAAAGGGATGCCAGCACCCGAAGAGTGATAGATGTGGCTAACATTTTTTCTTGATACCACTGGTCTGTGAAATGCCTAAGGGCCAATTAGGAGTTGTATTTTTTTCTTGAGTCAGAAGTGCATTCATAGTGTGCAATTAATCACTCCTATGCTGGTACATGAGGTGGTAGCCCAGTGTGTACATACATGGCTACTGATCAAAGGACCCCTGGTTCAATGCCCGGTTATGTCTCTAGACACCTCCAACTAAACTCAAGTGACAAAAGGAAAAGAACTGGTCTATCTACCCTGATGTGAAAATTTTCACATGCCATTGAACTTAGTATTAGGGGAGCTCTAGCCTCTCTTATTAAACAACCTAAGGGTTGAAGACTGTGGTTTTTACTCCAGAGCAACTTGTTGAATGCCATGACTATGTTTAAAAATGATGGATTTTGAAAAGTTTCCAATAAATTTGGGTCTGAGTGAAAATAGGTTACCTTGATGCTCAAAAATTAATACATTAGGGCAACCAAATTCAATTTTCACTTAAAATCATTAAATGGTTAAAACTTGGTTATTGGCTGATTGTCTCATAATTTATTTTGCTCTTTTGTATGGACAAATCATATTTCATTGATATTATAAAATATTTTACATTGTGTGGAAAAATATTGACTACAATTGGTTACTTAAGCTCCTGAGTTGATAAAAGAAATTCTTCATTTGGTAATTTTATTTACATCATGTCATTATAAAATTCTTGAACCTTATATAATCACAGTATTTAATTCTATGCACAGTTTAATAAATGAGGATAGAGCATGCCTACATCGAATAGTGAGTGAATATTCACTCATGAAGGTAGGAATCCTTTGCATGTGTTGGCTGCAGTTACTTAGGAAGATCTGAAACCTATAAAGTCACTCAGCTTGGGTTTACATGAAGGTGACCAAGGCATCACCAGCATTTAGTAGCCAAATGGGCTTTACCCATTGGGTTATCATGACCTCATAGCCTATATAAGACACCAAATATATATTTGTTTATATCATACTACTCCTGGTACAAAGGTTCTGATGACTTTGAAATATTTACTTACAAATCACTAGTGTTGGTGGTCAGGGGGAGTGATTCAAGGGTCATAAATGAGACAGTTGTACAGGATAAATAAAACTTTGCACTTTCCACAAAGTTGTATTATTTATTTGCAGAAAACGAAAATGAATAATATAATTTTGTGGAAAGTGGTTTTATTTACCCTGTGCAATCATGAAAGAGTTCCACAGACCCAAGCATGATTTCTTATTTGAGAAACAGTTATTTAAATACAGGCTATGATGAGTACAGTAGAGATGTGAATGGAAAAATGGAGTATAAAATGGATTTCAGCACTAATGACCTCAATGTCAATGAACCCAAAATCAAAATACTACTACTACTGAAATGGATTTTGTAAAAAAAGATATCAATATATTGCATAGTCTAGGAGAAGAGGCAAAAGTTTCAGTTGAGAGGTTCCTAGTTAGTGTGGGAACTGATCAGGCATGTAAGGTGCGATGAGAAGGAAGGGGTTAGCCATGAAAGTATGCTACACAGAATTGGCATGGTGTTAGATTGCTAATGGAAGTATTAGGAGGGCAAGTCAAAGGTTTGGTGAATTTTAATTTTTCTTTAAGCTTTTCCAGCCATTTGAAGGATATAAAGGAACATATACAGGGAGAAGGTGGTTTCACTTTTCTGTAAAAGAAGCTATGATTCTCCCTTCTCCTCACATAAAACTACTGAATGAGAATTATGAATGAAATTATGAAATGAAAAACGGGCCGAAATTTCAGAATAAGAGTCGGAGAGCACAGGAGATGCTGGGAAGATAAAGACACGTCATCTCTCCTAGCGAAACACCTTCTTGATACAGGACATCAATGTGATTTCCAGCCGGACATTTTACAT
>WURS02001361.1:0-12804 GCA_011762765.2 Rhinocypha anisoptera
ACGAGGGCGGGGAGGAGGGTAGGGAGGGGGACCTAATGCATCACATTAAGACTTGGTTTGATGTAAGCACCTGAAATCCATATGATGGCGAGCTCGAGTGTTTTTAATTGTACTATTGATTCGGTGGAGGGAAGAGAGGCAAGAATGGAAACTTTGTAGCATAGGTTGAAGGTCGTATTGTGTTCAGTTGTGTGTTTTGGTATCGGGAGGGAATAAGAGGGAGAGGTGGGGTGGCAGGATGCTCTGCGATTATTAATTCTAGAATTAAGAATTAAGTCTGAAAGAGTGTCAAGTCCACTGCCTGGATCGTGTCGAGTTCGTCCACTTGACTTTCCTTTGGTATGGGTAGGTGAATGAATATGTACTATTCTAAATTGACGCTAAATTACTACAACTTTTTGCACTCTTTTGGTCTCTTGCTAAGTCACCGTTTTCTCAATTAAAACATTTTAGATTTTTAGAAAATTTTGTGTAAGAGTAGTAATAGTTTTACTAAATAAAATGGGAAGACTATTTAGAACTAATAGTCTATGAACAGCAACCATAAAATACTAATCAGTGTAAGACGTTCAGAATTAAGAGCAGTCAAGCGATTGTTAATGTTACTCACACAATTGTCATTCGATAAATTACATCATCAAATTTTATTAATGCATTATATTAAAATATGTTTCAAGTTTTTAAGTTGAAATTAACAGCTGCTGTAAAACCTTTTAAACCATTATATAGCACATGATTACGTAATAAATGTGTCACAAAAGAGCTGATTTTATGTAAGTGGTAATAAAAATTATGCCAATTAATGCCATTGGAAAATATTTAATAGGGTACTATTTGTTCAATATTTAGTCTTCCTACTGGAAAACTAAGGACCAGGTGAAATGCCTTGCAAAATGGAGCCAATAGGCATTCGTTAGGAATTATAAACAGAGTGCAGGGGGCGAGAGAACTGATTCAAGATACACCCACCTGTACTGTGCGTTGTCTCGGCACAGCTCCACGTCAGGTCTGTGGGTGCGAGCCTCGAGTCTACTTTGTGCCACCTTCATCGGGTTGTTCTTGTCCCGAATGGCCTTTCGAAGGAGATCCATGTTCTTCTCAATGTCAAAGATCTCTTGCTGCACCTGGAAATATAATTAGTGGCCCGTGATTAATCAATGAGTAATATTTTTTATTTTTCACAGTTGAAAAGTGAAGGGTAAATACATATTAATTACAATAAAATAGTCAATAATTTAATTATCATACTGTGGTCAAAATAAAAATATTTTCTGTACATGGCTGTAATGCAGAGAATATTTAAGAGTTAACTACCTCCTGTCAATACCTCAATATTCGTCAATTACACTTCAATATCCTCTTAGCGCGTTTGCATTTTCAGATCAAAGTTACTGTCGAGACAGGTGAAAATTTTGCCGGTAAAGATGGAAAATATATAATGGCATTCATCTAGGATATCGTACACGTACAAATAAAATCCCGCTGATGTCTGTCTCGAGCTGAGTAAATAAATGTAAGAATTGGGGAGTATCAACGTCTAAAAAAACCATAGTTCATCTGTCCCGGATGACAGTATCCTGTGAGGGTCCCTGCCTAGGTTACAGGGGAAGAAAGGTCAATGGTATATTGAGAAAACGAAGCTGCGTTTTGACAGATCCATGGTAAAGAGTGCGGAAGAACCGAAGCAAGGGATATGCTGAACCCCTAAAAACCTGAAAGGCAGTCAGTCTAGTGGAGGAAAACCGATAGATATCATGAAAAGGGACTGCGTATAGGGACATGAAATGTTCAAGGGCACGAAATCGGAAGAAATAGGTATTTTGCGGACTAAAAAAGTTTACTGTAGACAGTTGTACAGTCGATCGAAAATAAGAAAAAAAGGTAGCTATAGAATAAAAATAACGGATATTTCATAACTATACTGGGGACCACAGGGAAGAAAGAGGTCGCAGTGAAGTGTCAATAGCTATTAAAAATGAATAAAAAAAAGATACGAGGACTCTGAAGCAAATTAACGTCATAATCCTTTAAGTACAATTAAAAGTAAGGGCTACTCAGTTGTTATCACCATTGTCTATGAACCAAATGACGACGCCGATCGCTCATAAAAGCATTTATTTTAAATAGAATTAATGTGGTCATTATAGAGAATCAATGATCGAAAATAAAATCTAGTCGTTGGGACGTGAAAAATTGCTGACGATATGGTGAAAATACCGTAAATAACAACTGGGAAAGGTTAATAGAAATACATTTGTAAAATTCGCCGAAATAAGGAACTGCTGGTTTGAGGATAAAAAATACGCCAATATAGATGAACTCAACCATCCATAGTCAATACATTATAATTATATAACAATGAGACAACGAATAGGCTAAAGATGTGAAAGATGTACATTTCTTGAGAGAAACGAATTGCGGGTCAGAGTACCATTTATTACGAACAAAAATCTTTTCGTCTCTTAAGGGTAACAGAATGATGACATCATAATATCCAAATTCGAAATAAATATATACATGTTAGGAATAAATATACTTTGTACTTTTCCACAGATTTTATTTTTCTTTACGACGCGTTTCGCCGTCACTACGGCATCATCAGGTACACTGTATGATGATGCCCTAGTGACAGCGAAACGCGTAAAGAAATATAAAATCTGTGGAAAAGTACAAAGTATATTTATTTCTAACATGGTTGTAAGATTAACTTGCAAAATAGGTAGTCGTCTCGGGATTTCAGCCGGATCAGGTGATGTACAGTCAACTTTTCAACGGGTAACTCTCCCATCGTCCGCAAGGTTTTAAGTGTGAGTTGGATGGAAGCAGAGTTAGCCATTAAACGTTGGTTACAAATCTGACGCAGTTGGGAGTCCGAAGTGAGTTCTTTCACTTCGTTCTACGGGAAAAATCCAAATTTGTTGAAAATTAATTAGTTTCCTCTTAGTAGCTCGTTGAACATAAAACTACGAGAGTGCAAATCTTCTATCACTGAGTGATATTAAAAACGGAAGATGGTATGGAAAATGTTTTTGGAAGAAATACTATCCTCATCTACAAAATACCCTTCAAGTTGTCACGAGGGAGTCTGGCTTGAGATGCAGTACACGCCACACATGCATAATTATTTGGGACTGAGCTAACACCATTCAGTAATTTGTTCAAGCAGAATGAATGCTAAAATCCTTGCTTACTACTACCACCTACTGGCACTGGCCTTTACAACATCTTTCGAAATTTGGTGTGGCCTTTCACCTGTAGCATTACTTGTGACAGATGTAAAAAAATAAAAACTTTTTTAAAAGTCTTAGACTAAGTAAGAATGAAAATACTCCATTGATCAAACACAACAGTATTCAGGACACATATAAGAAAGATTACTTGGAGCTTGGAGCAAGTATATGCCAGACAGGAATAAGTTTTCAATTTTCAGTCCCATGCTGGTCATTATGGTCAGTTAACTCAGTTCCACTATTTTCCCATGTGCAGTCTAGTCTGCCTTAAATATAACTTAGTATTCGTTAAATTTTAGAAAAAATCCACTTAAAACATTATTTAAAGAAAATACCCTATAAAATAATCATAGACAGAATGGCCTCTACTTCAAAATAAACAACGGAGAGTTGATAAAAGGTATTTTATGCCTGACAAACACAAATTGTTGATAGTATTTACTATCATCGCAACTAGCCTATAATACACTGGTTGTGTAGGCTATCGCAGCCATGATAGGATTGAGTGTCGGTTGAACTACAGGTTAAATTTGCTGTCCTTATTTCAGGCAGATCACCGGCCGGGTTAGCCTGGGGGTACCATGCTCGCCGGCTATTTATTTAACTGGTGGAGGTAAATGCGGTTACGCACATCCAGGGAAGGTGATCCTGGGACTCGGCCTGGGTCTGAGGACCTCCGACCCATACCCACTAAAAACCCACCACCAGTTGATTGCGCCTATTAGTGGAAGGCGGCAACCAGGTGCAGTTGCAAAGGTCGCGGGTTCGAGTCCCGCCCAGGGCATGGGTGTTTTGTGTGTCCAGATTGGTTTCTTGCTTTGATATAAAGAGGTGCTAAATGACCATGCACCCTATAAACAAAAATACTACTACAATGTCAGACAGATCACATCGGCGAAGAGGTTGAAGGCATTTTACAAGCCCCGTGTTTCTACGTTAGATCAGATGACGTGCGTAAAATCAAAAAGATCGATTGTAGATAGAATTGATTTAAAATATAATTTTTTCTCGTCTTATTAGAGATCAAAATAAACATGATCACGGGCAAGATGAGGTTACCTAGGGTCGGAAGTAGAGATGGACGATGTCAAGTAATGAATCGATTCTACTAAATAGATTCCAATCGTACTGTGTGAGTCGATTCGCTGAAAAAATTGTATACTCTAAATCGATTCGAATCGCATAATGTGAATCGATTCTAATCGGAATCGTAACTGAATCGGAATCGTAACTGAATTGGAATGGTAAATGAATTGGAATCGTAATCGAATCGGAATCGTAACCGAATCGAAATCGTAACCGAATCGGAATCGTAACCGAATAAAAATCGTAACCAAATCGGAATCGTAACCGAATCGGAATCGAAACTGAATCGAAATCGTAACTGAATCGGAATTGGAACTGAATGGAATCGGAAAGGAAATGAATCGAAACAGAATCGGATTACAACAATCGAATCAAAATAATCGGGAATCGTATTTAACTAATCGATTTCCGAGTGAATCGAATCGGAATTGCCCATCTCTAGTCGGTAGTGTATGTATTCTGTGGTTATATTGCATCTCTGCTAAATAAATGTAATTTGACATTGTTCCCGCTTCCTATAAAAAATTATTCCGTTACCCAATGTCTACAGTAAGTATTTTCTGGCTTGGCGAATGGTTTTGAATCCGCAAATATGCTTGGAGTTAACACCCCCTGCCACACACCTTCGAGGCGGCTTGCGGTATATTTCATAGATGTAGCCGTATCCTCTATCCACCAAGAATTCACCCCTCTCTCGAGCCGAGATGCATTTCGTGTCGAAGGCGAGTGCAGGAAATTCAATGCGCTCGCAATTAGACCCGAGGGTCCAGCGGACTGCTCGCGAAAGGGCCTGCCTCCTTCGATAGGATTGACGGCCCATTTTGCTGGGTGACGGCCGGCCGACACACACTTGTGGTGGCCTGGAGGCCCGAGAGATGAACGGGTAGCTCTCGCTCCTCTTGAGAGCGACCGCCAGTTCTTGACTATGCTAAGTCATGAAGGTCGTAATCCGTTGCCCTTTTCACTCAAACTCCTCCGAGGTCCCTTGTTACAGAAAGGAGAGGGTAATCCGGGCGTCTTCCCCCCACCCCGCCCCCCTCCACTTACCCCTTTCGTTTTTTACGGATGCTGGCACAAGTGTTTTCCAACTCTTCCCAAGCGGAGGAGGGGCGTCGAATTTACACCCCTGCGACGAACATATATTTCGCGTCGGCATTGTTTCTTCCTTCCGGTTGGGATCTTCGTGAATTGGTTTCTCTTGTTCTGTTGTTTTTATGGCCTGTACACGGAAGGAATTATAACCCATCCCGATCCCCTCCCCATTCCTCCCCATACCTGCACCTCCCTTCTTCTGATCCCGTTTTTGCCTCGTCACTCAGACTTTGTTGTCAGTGTCACTACGAATATGCGGACACAAAGTCTTCGACGTGCATTTCTCGAATTACACGACTGGAGATTTTTTCTTCATTCATTTTTCCCGAGGAAGTGTGATAGATGGCATTGGAAGAAATCGTTCAACAATTGTAACAGATAATCTACCGCATTTTATGGTGATTGTAATTGTGTGCAGGCCAGCAGGTAGTTCACTGGTGGAGGGGAGGGTTTTATTTAATATTTCTTTTTTTTTCAAGGAGAAGTTTTTGTAACACGCTTGATCCCACTTCCTACCGTCGAGCGAATGAAATGGCTGGCATTGCGTGAGTTGCTACTTAACCGCGAACTTAAAACATAAATTCCGTGCAGCAATTACATAAAAATGTTCCTGGGAAAAGACGTTCCACGGATATTTATGAGGAGAAACGTGATGAAGTGAATCGAGGAAGCTTACATTTCATCTGTGTACTTTGTCCGAATAAAATGTATACAGTTGGAGACTGTAATTACCTGTAATTACCCGGGTTTTGCATGAGGCCGGTCACCTAATGAATTCCTACGAATAACGGAGTGGCGTGGAAGCTATCTATCTGTTTGCAAGCCAATAATATTTACATTTATTGACTTTAAAGGACCCCCAACTATATAATCGTAGGTGTTCCCGAGTAGCATTTTTCACTGACTTTTTAAAAGTCAAATTTCTCTCCTAGAGAGGATGGGAATCACTTACATTTTCCTGAGAAGTTTTATGAGGGTTTTTTTAACGCCAAAATGTTTCATTGTTTGAATATAAATAAACGGTAATCGTTAAATGATCGTTAAAATCTGTAAAATGCTTTGGAAATGTGAGATGAGGGGTGCGCTATTAAATGAGATTGCATGATAAGCTTATAGCCATTATAAGGGAATATATTTCCAACCCGCTACATTGGGTACAGGTTTCTTTTTTCAATCTCTTGAATGTGTGGTAGAATGCCTAATAGAATAATCATGTATCCGGATAGCCCAGGGTTGGGATTCGTATTGGATCTCGTGGATTACATAATCCACTGTCGGAACATCATGAATCAGGAAACTGCGTGTGAAACAGAAAATAACAGACACTTCTACTCTGAATTTCTGTATTTATTACGCATTCGGTTTAGTCCTAGTCAAGTCTGTCTTCAGCTATCAACAAGAGCAATTGCGTTGGTTGTTGCGACTCGCGGCATGGGAAGAATAATACATATATTTATCTCTTACATAGGTTACCGTGACAATACAGGACAATGCACCACTCAAAGGTTTAAATGAAAAAAGTTATTTAGCCCTTACAGTTTGTTTGTCCTAAAATTTAGACCTAAGAAAGACCCGCAGATGTGAGAAGTAAACTATAATGCACTTAAGTGCTAGAATACCTGTCCGGCGGATTGGAAAATCAGGGTTCGACCCCGTTATGTGGTTTTTCACGGCGAACCATGCCCGTCACTGGTTACGAAATTCATGGCATAAGTTGCTTTAACAAGATATTGGAAGTAAAATTTTATCTTTAAAAATGTATAAATAACTGTCGATAGACATAACATTAAGAATTATTACCTGTGAAGTACGCATGCATAATTATCCTCCCTAAAACTCGAAACTTGAGATCTCTCCAAAGAGGTTTTAAAAAATAATTTTACCTAATAATTTCGGTAGATGTTTCTTACAAAGGGTTTGTCATTTTAAGCTAATCGGATATATAAAAAACAGATTTGGACATCTCTAATATCTATCATTATTTAGCTCTAAATGTATAGACGGAGAAAGAACAGTCTTTGGTGGAACATGCTAGGAGAGAGTTTAATTAGTTCATTCATTTCGTTCCTTCACCTTTCATTCAAGACTTTAGGGTGATACATCTCAGAAACTCAGATGAACTCCTTACTTGAGGCTGTAAACTGTTTCGTTAGTAGAAGCTGTTAACAATATCGTTAGTTGAACTATCAGTGAAAATAATAACAAAACATTTAATGATTTTACCAGAAATATCAGTAATTTTATTAAATCTTGGATGCACAGCAGAAAAAATAACATTGATTATAAGATAGTCGCATGTTATGTCGCAAAATAATCATTAATACTCCTCTGCGGTGATCACGTGCTCCCCGCCCGTATCTAAACCCGAATCATCGCTAACATTCATTTACTTCCCTCATCTCCAATCGTCATCAATCTTTCTTGGGTCTGGTCACTTGGTCTGTCACATTATTTTCCGATTTGGTTAAATAATGGTGCATGCAATATAAACTACAGCTTCACAGTTACCGTTCATATTATTTCATTGATGTTATAGTACCCCACTAATATCACAAATAATTTATCTAATAGCTGACGTGATGTACTACAATTTATCTTCCCGTTATATAGTGTCTTCAATCACCCGTCCACTCCATTTCAAATTGATCTAAAGATCGCTACATCAAGCGAATTCATTTTTCGGCTTAAATATAAATTTAATGGCAAAAGTGGACGTGGTCTATCGATACGTGATAATGTCAACTATCGGTTCTGACCGGAAGTGGGCCATTCGGATCGGAAGTTCATATGAAACGTGGTTCGAATTTTTCTAGAAAAATTAAGTAATTCTTTCTGTAAAAATATTTCCGTAATTTCCTCCTCCAACCTTGAAATTACCTCTGATGTTTAGTTGAAAAAATGAACTTCCGGTTATAATGAGCAGAAATTTCTTTTTTGACGGTGGCTTTGGACACCCTGTACTAATATCATCATTAGAGCACTTGTTTCTCCGTAAAAAAATAATTTCATTTAATATTAGAAGTGCGTATAATTTCGAATACCGAATATCTATGTAATAAGTGTCGTGAGAAATGAAATGGGTCTCGAACGGAACGGCACTGTAGAGGAATTAAAGAAACAAGAATTATTAATAAATACTTCTAAAGGAAATAAAATGACGTCTAATGAATGAATATGAAAACGATGACATGGAAAACCGTTGTTAGTAAGGAGAAATTGGCGATCTCAAGTACTCCGGAATAAAATGACACACACTTCCGTATTTCAAAACCAAGTCATCGTAATTAAGTTTTTATCCAAAGAGGAAAGGTTTTGGATAACGGTGTTTGCGCGGTGGAGCGAAAATAAAACCTGGCACGAATTCGCACAGTGAACCATGCAAACATGATATGGGTTCTCCCAAGTTTTATTTTAAATGAGAAAGGCTCTTCAAAATGTAGTTATGCAGGTGAATCCACAGTAAATTTTGGCTTCTTCACAGAGTAGCGCCCGTTTGAAAAAAGAAACACTGGTACGGCCGATGTTCCTTTTTCAGGCTACTCTGCACTATGTATTCGCAAAGTGTTAAGCGATAAGTAGATAGGGTCTACTTCTACGTATTACTCGGCGTGTGGCGGGGGTGAGTCACAAACATGCCTACATGCATTTGTTAGAAATTAATCTCACAGAAGGAAATATACGCATGTAAAACATTCATGGAAAAGCATTATTCATGTGATGTGGGAATAATGCCAAAATACATATAATTATCATGTTTACAAAAAATGTTCACTACCCTTCGTAACTAATCTTTGTGACCAAGTTTATTTTGGTCTCTAATCGTACGAAAAATAACACTTTAAAAGTATCTGTTCCTCAATCTTTCTCCCTGATTTTACGTTCGTGATATGATCTCCCGCAGCAGCTCGAGGCTTGTAATATGACTCTTCACTGGAGTTATGTGCCTCAAATTTACACAATAAATTTAACCTATAATTTAGTCTACCATAAACGAGTGGCTCCCAAAATAACTCCTCTAATAACATTATAACCCTGCTACATTGATAACAACCTTTCACAAATCTAGCTGCTCTACGTTACACTCTGTGCCGGTCAAGTTGCGCCGACTCTCCTTTAAAAGTACGTGGATTTGCAGATACTATATCAAAAAAATTGTTAGAAATAAGAGAAAAGCATATCCTATATTTTGATTGGTTTTACCAAAACTCTAACGGACACGCGATAGCCTTGCGTCTGGAGAATTCCTCACTGACGGTTTTTGGTGACCATAATGCTATCCGGCTGCGTAGCGGTCGGCGTATTTGCCGTGGACACGGAAGCGGGGTCGTCCTGGTGAAACCCAAAATTGTTTTACGAACGTGATAATGAAAATGAATGGAACTTTTATCTTCACTGGGAAAGCGTCCAACTTCTACTAATTTTCTATTCCGCTGAGACTGTTTAAGTTATTGAAAAGATCTATTTGGTCGAAATACTTTGTTTTCAGGTGTGCAGGATACTTTCTTTCGAGAGGAAAACGTAGGTGATTCCAAAGGTTAGCGATTATATTCACCATGAAACCTCTTCAAATATTTGTACGAAAGAAAGTTTTTAGTTCCAATAACGGAACGGAAAGTATTTTATGTCGTCCTGTGATAAGTCGAACCGAATTTTCATCCTTAACAGTTTTGAAAAATACAGATACAATATTGATAGGTTGGCTACTTGCAATATTGATAGGTTGAATAGATACAATATGATTCATGGTTGGCTGGTATCGAAGTATCGTCAGACGCATAAATGGATTGTTCTTTAAGGTGGATGGCGGAAATTTCATTATGGTGTGTTAAAAAAACCTTTTTGTTCTGGTAGTCTGTATCTATACTTGTTCAAGTGAAAAGAGTTTTGTGGGAAAGATGTGGCAAAGAAAAGGAGATATACTAGAATAATGTATACACAAACAAATCCAATGTCTCTGGATCAGGCTAACAGTCCCGAATTTTGCAAGTCTCTAGACTCAAAATGAAAGCAGGCCAGATGCCAGGCCCTTAAAATACCTGAATATGAAACGAACGGAATAGGTTAAAGTGTTTTAAGTAATTAAATTTAAAATAAAAAAAAATTAAAATTAAATAACCGTGTAAAAATTACTTGTTGCCTTATAACTAAGAGTGTAGTTAACATTTTATTCGACCATTCCGATCCGTAATTTTCTTGGCAAATAAATGAAATAGTGATTAGCATTTAACGTTGCTTCGACGGCTGAGGTCATATTCACATTGGTTTAGATTCCAAACTCATAAAAAAAACTCTTTCTTCAACAAGCAACGTGCACCACACGTAGTTCGAAAAGGTGACCTTCTTCCTATCTGGTGAATGTGTTACCCGGTCAATGGACAGGCATTAATGAAATTGACATGATTCAATAAATGCCTCTAGGAGTCTCGAACATACGGCTAAACAATGGATTTACTTACACAAGGAGCGGATAATTCCAAATACAGTGGGAATACCATGGAGCTAAGGTAATTTCTATTTACAATAACTAATAAGCAATACGCCCACCTAGTTCATTCGAATAAAATATTTATGATGACATTATATAAGATACAGTGTGCGAAAAATATGTTAAATTGAACCTCGTTGAATTTTCAACATGATTATCCTACCTCCCTTCTAGTTCGTGATATTCAATATGTACATTATGGAATTGAGGCAAAATTTATAATTACTGTTAAGTAATAATTCCGTTTAAACTCACTTTTTAGTGGGAAAATAAAAGGAGGGTAATTACTTCCGGTTTCATACGGATGAATAATTTCGAATCATTTCTCTAGGCTTTAAAAATGAGCACAAGCATAAAGTCAACAGCACAGACGGTGCGTAGCTGAAGTGGTTGTTCCTTAATGGACTGAAGTTTCATTCATTTTTCATTACATCAACCACCACTCTAGAAGCACTTGAGTAGTTTAGCCGCTTGACCGACAGCCATGCCTGCATCCGCAATTATGACCTGCCAACTTGAAGGAGGCGCTGAAAGAGGCGCTGCCGATCAATATTTCGAACTTGAGAAAAACCTCGACGGGCGTCAATGAATGTGGTAACCCTAACTCCCATCATAACGGAATTACTTTCAAAAATAAAAGTAGGTTATTTTGATAACGAGATCGTACTAAAAGGGCTGCATACTTTTCTAACATACCGAGACCCAGCGGCTATGAGAGTATCAAATTTTCCGTATTTCTTGCCGTGTTTTCATATAATTTTTCAAGCCGATGTTTTCCCTAAAATCTTACTTACATTCCTCCGTACTTTTCTGATAGGAATGGAAGGATATAAGGAGGTTGAAACGTAGATCCAGATGTCCAAAGCTAAATGGACACTACGAATATTTTTGGATAATGTAGGTTAGTCCGTCAAAATCTCTGAGAAAATTATAAGACATTGATACGTGTGGATTATGAAGGATGATTATTGTGTGAGTGGATTATTTATGGTTATGAGTGGTGGAAGATTATGAGTGGATTATGAAGAAGGCTTGACTCTTGGTAACAAATTCGGAGATATCCCATTCGCGCCATCTCCCGGAGATATTAGCAATCGTTTCAGTCTTGACTTGAAAGGAAAAGGAATAATTATTATTCTTGGACCTCATCGTTCGGTATTAAAGTAGAAAAAATACGGCTATCGAATCTCATATATAACATAGTGGCATTTTTAGAATTTGGACACAATTTTAATATGATGGAAATACAAAGCACAATACGTAAATTCTAGGGTCAAATATATCATGTTACACACTTTCTTATACATAAAGATGATGTAAAAAATCTGTTTTTCGAAATAAACAACAATCTTTAAAGTCATTTGGAATGCATAACCTTGCCCCGATAATACGAAAATATTTTGACACGTGATAAGTTCTATGTTGAGGTTATTAAATGGTCTGGATTCATCAAATTCGACTTTTTATCCCTGATGGAAAAGAATTCGATTATCCATTAAATATCCAGGTTGTACATCGTTAAAAAGAGAACGCAAAACAGAACCATGCATGTATTTTTATTCTGGTTTTGAACTTCAGCTGTGCAAACCTGGTCAAATAAGGTGATATATAAACGAATTTTTTTAAACCAAAAAAAAAACGTACGTGCATGTTTAATACCCGTTGAATTTGTGCATTAAGCTCTTCATTGAATGTTAGAATTCTTTATTCAGGAAAGCTTAAGGAAAAACGCTGCTATGAACTATTTTTTGTAAACACAGCCATATTTCGCTTCAGGTTCGGAAGATTCTGTAAATTAGCGAAACATCGTCGTGCAAGATACGATACATGGGGTAAATTGTCCAAGATAATAATAATTCATCTACATCTACATAATAACCTGCAAGCCGCCACAAGGGCGTGTGGCAGGGG
>WURS02001372.1:0-12803 GCA_011762765.2 Rhinocypha anisoptera
CATAGGTCTAACTGTGGTTTTGTACGCTAGTTCCCGAGCTTCTTTAGTTGCATTCTTTAAATTTCGCATTACGAAATTCAGATTTTTAAAGGCTTTAGCAGATATTTTGCCGATGTGCTGATCCCATCCCAAATTTCTAGTCAAAACTACCCCTACTCTAAGGATATCCGACGTTGTCACCAAATTCACTTGATTAGGTTGCGGCGGTTTGACAACGCGTATGTCAAGCACATACAGACCACGGATGAAATATCCAGTCATCATAGTTTCTCCAATGGCTTTGTCTTTAATTTTGACACTTTTATTATCAAGTCTCGTGCAAAATCCATTTCGTGCAGCTGCTTTTACGGGGAATAAATGTGCACTTACTTCATGGGCATAAAAGACATTTTTCAATTCAGCATTTTTCAAATGCACTAGAATTTTAACAGTTCCCTGTCCATGTGTCAGCATGCTTACATCTAGTTTTCCAAGCGAAATGTTTTTAGGGACCGTGATTTTTCATATGACACAAGATATTGTTTATTCGCAGTGAGGTGATTAGTGGCACCACTGTCACAGTACCATCTGTCGGCTTCATCATAGTTATCGACTGAAGCACCAAAAACATGAGACAAAAATCCATCAATCTTTTCAGACTGATTACTGCCGTCTGTTCCTTTCATAGGACACTCTGCAGCCCATTGACCTATCTGCTTGCATTTATGACAGGTAACTTTTTGTTTAGCACGCCTTTCAACGTCTTTCTTCGACTTTACAACATTTCCACTTATATTTTGCTTCATAAAGCCTCTTCGTGCAACAAACACACCCGATTCCACCGTACGTTGATCACGCAGTTCAATAGTGCACAATTTCTCAATTAACAAGTTCACACTTTGATTTTCCTACGGAATCGTGTCCCACAAGTCTTTAAAATTGTCCTATTCTTTTCCGAGCGTGGATAAAATTCTACCGTTCAAAATTATTTCTGGCAAAACATTTTTCATATGCTTCTGCAGTTCGTCGTTTAAGTACACGAAAATCCTCTGCAACTTCGTGACATGTGTGCTGATGTCGTCTTTGTCGTCATGTTGAACACGAATAAAGGATTCGATACTTAGTCTTTGCGTACTGCTTCGTTCGAATCGCGCATGTAACTTGTCCCAAATTTCACTTGCGTGGGTGCATGTCAATACGAGCTAAGCAACGGATTTTCCCAGTGTACCTGACAACAAACTTGCCGCTTTCGCATCGTCTTTCAACCACAGCTGACGCCTCGCCTTTTGTTCCGCTGTGGCTTTTTCCACAAATTTCGGACACTCGCGCGTACCGTCAACGATGTCATCAAGTGCATAGGCCCTCAGGAGCATCGACAAGTACCATTTCCACTTTGCCTAGTCTTCAGGTCCTTCGAGTTTATTTACTTGTATTTTAAAGTCATTATTTTTAAAGCCATCTTGTCCACAAAGTTTTTATGTGCAGTTTTTCACGAGAAAATTCACGTTGGAATTATTCGTGAGCACACAAAAATAACTTTGCAGCAATTCACTCACTGTCTGGGCCCATAACATACTAAAACAGACAGTCAGATTTTCTGTTGAACACAACTTTAATGAGTAAAGAACCACCAACGGTATACAGCACAGCATACATACATAGCCGCCATGACATGACTACTAATATATACAATCGATTGTAGTGTTACACAATCATTATAATTACAAGTAGATTGTCTGCCCTCCTTTTTAACAAGTATCAAGTAATGTGCAGGGAAAGTCGACTTACAATTCTCCTTCCAAAAGACTGAATTCTTCTACTCAAAACTAGACATCCAAAAATTGACCAGAGAATTTGGCAAGATAAACAGTCACACAATATTCAGTACACATATACCTAGGCGAGATCCTCTTAACCTACAGGAGGAGAGAAGATTGTCCAGAAGTCTCAACTAAAGGAAATGAAGAGGGCACACGGCAAGAAAAACAGTATTTAAAAGAAGAAGCGCATTTCCATTAACAAAAAGACTAGACACTACAAAACAGTAATCAATCCAGAGTCACTGTACGCAAGTGAGATTCTTCCACTACATATAAAAAGAGACATTGAAAACATGTTAAAAGAAGAACGCAAATTCAAGTGGAAAATTTTCGGCCTAAAATTAACCGAAGAAAAGTACAGACTACATACACTCCGGGAACATCACATAAATGTCTAACCTAACGGCGGACATCATAAAAAGAAGAATAAAGTTTAACTGACACATCAGTATATTACTACAGACAAGACTCATCAAGGTCGGTACATACATACAAGGGGTAAAATCAACAATATTATGGATTTTACAAGTCAAAATTGATCTCGAAAAAGCACAAATAGACCCTATAGAAATTGAAGACTAAAATACATACGGATACAAGGTTCACAAGTGGAACGTGATGTCAGCGAAAGTCCCAAAGAAACCAGGGACAAAGTGGACGGAAAAAAAGAGAATCTTTGGAGAAAGAATGAGAGAAGTATGGAAGATCAGAAAAAACACTAAAAAGTGAGCCATAACACTTTGCGTGATCCAACATGGTTTATAGAGAACTAATAATAATATATTACATTATTCATTACCAAGTGAAAATATTTGTATAACATATTTATGAGGTTCCGTATGATAAACTAAATTTTCAAATATTGTATAAATAGTAACTAAGCTGAAACAAAGTGAAAAATATATTTAAATTATTACGTTACTAGGTCGCAATGTACCTACTTCGCCCCCATGACACTAGCACATTCAGGAAGAAGAATTACAAAATCGTAGAGTGAGCAGTTACATCAGTTAAAGGATTACAAATTAACTGAAATGAAGAAGTTGCATATCTTCCGGGCCATATGACGCAAAAGGGTTAAGTTACATTAAGAATACTCTTTTGTGGTATTATAATTCCTGTTTTTAATTTTTAAAACTTATCATCGATGGATGTTAGTGGCTAACCAAATATTAAAATTTTTGTCTGGGTCACAAGATTTCTCAGAAGTTAACATGGGGACTCCTATTTGGAAAGCTAGCGGAATCGGCAAAAAATAGATTATTATTTCGGAGAAATAGAGAAAGATATTTTAAATCAACTAAATGAATCATCACTTCTATGGATATTGTTATATATTTTCAGATACAATGTCATAATTTAAGTTGTTTAATGTGTAGGTTAATATTTAGCTGCCTTTTCAGTAAGAAGATTTCATAATTACATAATTCATTAACAATATCCCCGAGGTGAATTGTTTTCTGATATATGAATATTATACAAAACCTATTCTCATTTAATTATATGCACAACATTTAACTTAAAATTTTTGGAGTATAATATAAATTACGATGATGGCGTCTTTAGCTGACACTTTTCCTAGATTAATATTACGTATTCCTTTTAATTTATTTCTTGATTACATAAATTTCTAACATTCTATTCCAAATCTAAATTTATAAAATATTATAGTTTCATGACATTACTGACTCTTGACATTGGCAGTTTTGACAACAAGGAACTTAAAACACTTAATTTTGTTTAACTACTAAACATGAATGCGATTTTAAAAGTATAATCTTCATATAACCCTCATTATTCATTCGGGAAAACATGTCTCTAATTTTACTAATGACCCTGATAATGACATATCTCTCTTTTCTTCTAATAATTGAAAGTTCAAGCCCAGTTAACGTTAAATAAGTGAACCTACGAAAAAAAGTAAAGAAGCTCAGAAAATATTCATTGAAGGAAACCGTACCTCTGGTGAGTTGTCTTTCTACTAGGCACTGTCATACTCCTCCGATGTTTGCTCTCTCGCGGACTAAGCCGCGGCAGCTCGATTAAACTAGACGGCTGAGCATTACATTGTTAACTAATCGGCATATTGCTGTAATTAGGACCGAACTTTGTACATTATTAGCCGCCATGCACTTAGTATGCATTATTGGCCTACAAACTTCACTAATTCTTTGCACTAAACATCAACTCTCATGAACTTCCACGATAAGATGGTAGAGTAATGAAGCTTTATACAACAGCATTTTTAAAGATGTTTCAAAACCTAAATCAAGACCTACCTTTTCTAACACTGAAATAAAAAATCAGCCTGAAATACCGTTAAGTTATTCACTCTACTTACAGATCGGCTATTCTAGTCATAAGTAGCTTCTAATGCAGTCTCCCCATGTTATTTTTGTGCAGACATTTGCGTTAATTGGTATTGGAAATTCGCAAGAGAGTTTTTCACCCCAACACTTCAAGAATGGGAGACTCTCCCTCTTTGTTTAGAGGGATAGGGTGGAAATTTAACCAAGGATTGGTGACGAGACCTTTGTTGAAATCCCTGAAAGAACTAAGATACAAATCAAAGATCCCTAGGAACTTTCTAACTTAATTATGAAAATAAGTAAAAGTTTCAATATTATAAATAAGACTAAATCGGCGACTCCTCTAAATTGTTTATCAATAACTATAACTTGTTTATGGATCATGGAAACGCTCATCAACTATTGCACAGAAAGCCAAGATGGCCTTCAAATGACTAAAAAATAAATAAAAAAACTCAGTTTCTTAAAAATCAGAAAAACTAAAACGCCCGAAGTAGTAATTATGATGTCTAATTGTAAACAGTTACTTCAGGAAGTCGAAATAAATAAAACACTCATTCTGTAGTGGCTTCGCAATAATCGTCGCACGTAAATGTTTGAAACTAAATATTTACCTTTCGGATAGAACTAGTATTAAGGTTACAATGTATTCAAATGCTATGAACGAATGTTATATGATAAAGAGGACCCAGTGGCCACAATTATCCTTGAATAAATAAGTTTCTCTACAGTTTAAAGATAGTTTACCAAAGTCTATGAAGTATTTTATTTAAGATTTATTGAGATCACATTTTGTTGAATCAGTTTAAGTAAACCGAGAAGATTCAAATGTGACATTCTATTTATTGGAGCATAATGAGTGAAAAATGTAATTTTACATTTTTCTTATTCTGTAGGGACTTACTGTTTACTTATTAGTCGATGTTAAAGATTTAGAGCGTATTCAAGCGTATTAAAGATTGAACGCATTTTCCATTCATTACGTTTCATCCTCAGTTCGGTCATGGAGATGATAAATCAACTTGATTCCACATTAGCACATACCTGTATTATGAATAATAATGGTTTGGGAGGTTTCCGGAGCACTGAAGGCCAAAGACTGTAATGTGAAAGTAGGATGGCCACTCCCAAGCTGACTATTGCCGTTGAAAGCAGGGGAGGCGAGGGACTCTTCGAGGGCTGATGGGAGCTGCTGGAGATCACCGGGTTAATCAAGGATTGAGGATAAAAAATGGAGCAGCCCAGAAGATTTAGAAATAGGGCCAAGCTTGTGGGTCCCTTCAGTGATAAGATCGCCATTTGGCGTCCCAATCTGCAGTTACCTTACCGGTTGCCATGGAGAGGGCTCACGCTATTCCTGGGTTTAGAAAATTGTAATTTTTTCGTGTTAATATACTAATAGGTGGGAACCGGGAATGATATGAAATGTGTGATATATTGACTTTTATTAATCGCAGAATCCCAGTAAAGAAAAATAAAATAAAGACCTCGAATAGGTATATTTACTCACTTGAGATGCCCACATATCTGGTAAATTATTGCCCATCTTCAAACTGTCGGCAATAAATGATCTGAGAAACAATATTCTATTGTTATAGCGAAACTTCATAAGATCCCTGGATACAGTTTTCAGACCTGGAAAGTACTATTTGATTAAACTAAAACCCATTTTCACCCACAAATTATTCTCTTACGGTGATTAACTAATAAGACGCAAAGAAAAATATATTAAGAAGCTGAGTCACATACATGATGAACCTCCCATGTAATAGTATTTTTTCTATGGGCGTCTGACGTATGTTCATGTCATGAATTCACTCCTGTGAAAGTGGGATACAACCCTTATGTCGTATCGAGATACACCGTTGTAACTGGCTTTTTATTTTGTTTCCAGAAAGCACGTTGTAGGAAAAACTGTGGAATATATATATATATATATATTTAAGCACTTCAATTCATATTTTAATGTTTACGAATCTGACATTATAAATAGCAGTTTTGTAGAAAATCTAGAAAATGGTATCAAAAGCAATAGATACATATTTTTGTCAAGGGATGAATTGAATTTAATCTCTTACATCGTACCATGAGCCTTCGTCTTAAGTTGCAGATTGATGAATACAATGCCGTCCAAAATAATTACTATGTTCCCTAGAAATTATGAATTGTTTTGGATATCAAATTGGAGTAAAGAGAAAATGTGGAAGAATGAGATTGAGCAATTCCAAGATAGATTACTGCTGAAAGAGATTATTCATTAGGATTCGAAACCATGGATTTTTTTACAGTGCTGGCAAAATCACATGAATTGTGAAAAATAATATGTAATAATTCAGAGAAGTATCCCATTTGACAAATTTTATGAACACACAAAATCGTAAGGATAATACACCATAAGAGAACTTAGGATTCATAACTTTTTTTTGACCCACAGACTTGAAGCACAGGTTCTAGTGGAGAGTAAGGCAGGAAAATATGAAGTATTGTTCCCACTCATTAATAATCTCTTGACAATGATATTCTCAGCGAATGTGAATGAAATTACCCTTTCTGCTGTTAAAATTGCCTCGTATTCACATAGAAAAAATTCTAATGCTTTTCAATCTTTCCACTTTTCCATTTTACACTGGGTGAATTGAATAGATGAGATGATCCGGCTTTATGAATTTAGCAACATGAAGATCTTCAAATAACCTTGGTGCATAGTTGCATCTGACTTATTTGAATACGCTCAGAGTTCATTCGTTTACACTTGTATGCAATGGCTCTTATTAGCGAATATAAGTTAACTGGGTTGATCTGAATTTCTTCGATTTGATCATTGTGCCAATCTGTTTTTAGCTTAAGAAATCGACCTAATTCCCTCTTACGTCTTTGATGTGTACTCATTGTCAAATTTATCGTCTTCAGATGAATTAAGAGTACCTCTTGGCTAAGAAATTCATTTCTTCTGATTATTGTTCTGATTATTATTCTGCTAATAAAATTTTACATAAATCTATATTCTTAAATGTTTTCATATTTATTGTTTTTTATCCTTTTTTTACTTTCATGAGATACAATGGCTTTCAGGTGTATACAATGTAAGATTCCAATAATATTTTTTATGACGTGAAATTGTTTTTATAGGCCAAGATTGCCAATGAAATGAATGTCTGGAGTTCTAGTCCAGTCATCATTCACTTTCATTATAGAAAATATGATTAATATAGATAGGTACGCCAAGTATTTTTTACCTATGGCTTTACAGCATCATGGTTTCCGGCATTTTCTTGTCGTAGAAATTTGGCGAATTTCCACTACAATTAAGTTATAATATTCCTATTCAATGGCCGCTGTGTAAATTTTAATATAAATTTATGTTATTAAAATCATTAAAACGTATTTACAACTCAAAACATTTAGTTCTACACGGAAATAAGAAAGAGGCCGGTAAAAACTTTGAACTCAATTTATTCAGTCGATGGTGTCGGCCGTTACTTGGTGGAAACGAATCATCGTAGCGAAATGAAAAAACTAACTTGGTCGATTTCCGCAATTTATTCTTTGAGACTACTTGGGTTTCGACTTACAAAGTCATCATCAGGTAATACAGAACAGTACAGAACGCAAGCTATATATACACAAATGAGGGAGGGGAGGGGTGGGGGGTTGGCGAACGTCGAGTGACGCATCGAGTCGTTAGTGAAGGGCCGGTATCTTGGAAAATAGTAAGATCGAGGAGAGGTGAACAGGAGGCATATGTCATGTCGTTTAAAATTTTTGGACCAGCAGCTTTTATTTCTAGCCGTTCCAGAGCGTCAAAGCGGAGTTACTTTTTTTCTATGTGCAGGGCTTGGGGATGAAGTCGTTCGTGTGGCCCTCCTCTAGCAGATGTTTCGCAAATTGTGAATTGCCGTCACAATGTGTAAAGCAGGCCTTATGCTCCTTAGCTCTCTCTGCCGCCCTGTCTGCTCGATGTATACTGCGGTGCATTCGCATTCGAGCTGATACACTCCACTCTTCTCTAGTATAGGGATTTTGTCTTTGGTTGTGGATAAAAGATTTTTTACGTTGGACTTGTTATAGAAGGCTGGCCTGATTACCTCTTTTGGTAGTGTTTTGTGACTGTGTGTGAAAATTGGCCGAGGTAAAGAATTCTTTTCCAATGTTTTTTGCCGTTTTCGAAAGAGGAGGTTCCAAAGATGGATTTGGTGGCTTTCTTGATCAATTTTTTCCGATATAGTTGATCAATTAAGTGTGAAGGGTACCTGTTTTTCATAGTGATGTATTTAATTGTAGCTAGCTCTTTTTGGGTATTTTTGTGTGACATAGGTATGTTTACTACCTGGTGAATCATAGAATAGAAGGCCTAAAAAAATGACACATGCTCACAAAAAGGTGCCAAGTCAGTGACAACTGTGCCCCACTCTGGCTAATAATTCAACTACAAGTAAAATAACAAGGTACTGATATTGAGCACCAGCCATGCATGAAAGCAGACAAAAATTTGACATTTACAATTGTTAATAAAATGTTTTGTTTCATTAATTTGTTCATAATTTTTATTAACTGTGGAAACCCTGTACCTAAAAATATACAATCGATTAGCTATCATTTGATAATTTCGATCTATTTATCTAATCTATTCTCAACAATTGTTGTACCCTAGAGAAAGTGGCTACACAAGTGCACCAAATAGTTGTTTTTCCTATGATTTTGCCTTAAATTTATTTTAATCTGTGAATAAAAGATATAAATATTTTACAGGATACATGTGCAGCAAGATTTTCTTATAAAAGTTTTCATGTTAGGCTTCAGGCTCCCTAATGCAATTACATAAGATTACCTGATGATGACACGTGTCGAAACCTAGGTCATCTCAATAAATTTGTGGAGTTCACCCAGTGATTTTAACTTCCGTAATGGATAACTTCCACCATATCACGCCAGAAAATATTACTGCTGCTACATAAGAGTAATTCATTTGGCATGCATTTCTGATATATAAAAGATCTTATATAAATAAATATTTGGATTATTATCTTACATTTATAGTCATGTAGCAGCATCTTCATAAGAATTTTCTTTTAACCTATAGACTGGTAGCACAAAAAAAACATTCTCAGTTATTAAAAAATGTTTATGTAAAAAAAGATAATTTATCACAAGAGCATCTTACATAATATTTTCTATGTATTTTAAATACAAGAGCTGCAGAAAACTGTACAAAGTTAGAATTATAATTGTCAGTAACAACAATAGAATTTAAATTCCATGTTAATGTTCAACAATTGCCTTATAGGAATTACAAAAACATTTTGTGGCAATCTCAAAATGAACTTAGAAGACATGGTGGAAAAGAAGGAGGGAAGCAAAACACAATTGGGAAAAACATTTATGTCCCATCATTAAAAATTGTTTTCAATCATTGTGGAGCCCAGAGTTCAAGCTTGGAGAGTATATCTGTGCCATTTATAGGAATATAGGAAGAGGACATCTTTCTGTACATAAACCTATTAATTATATTCATTAAAGAACAATTCTAAAGTGATGAAATACCAACTGATATGAGGTGTCATGGAAAAAACACTTTCCACTCACATAGAGTATCCCCTACGTCCAGTACACTGAAAATATGAATTTACCCAGGGCATATGCAACAAATTAGGACAAATATTCACAAGGTTCATCCTCAAACCAGGCCATTTTGAGTTACAGTACCTTTGACCCGGAAAAAGAAACTAATACAACATACAAAAAAGTGCATTCCACGAATACTCATATCAATATCTCAACAATAATGGTTGAAACAAAAATGAGCGTTTTTCAGGGGACAAATCAATCCTATGACAGAATGAGTAAATGTATTCTACACCTGATGGAACAGAAATTTGACCTGCCCAACTCTTGTAATGAGGAGGAGAAAATAAAATGGTCCTCCAGTCAGACCAATTGAAGTTCAATGTATAAGCCTCCTTGGCACATTTTTTCATAGCACATTCAAAGCCAAAAGATCATTGGGTATCATATGTATATGTCATTAACTCTCCACCCAAATGAACTAGGGTTTCATTGAAAAAAGTTTACATTCTCATTACAATGAGTGTGTTGACATATGAATGTAAAAAAGTCCTTGTTAAGTACCACAATTTTTAAAAGTCTGTACTATTATATTTCAGATGTTTGATTGTTCAATAAGATTTTATTACCACTGCATTATAAGTAAATGGCCCTGCAGAAGAACCCTTATACATGGTATGGAATGCTAATCTTGGACCCACAGTTTAATATTCTACAAACTTAATTTTGTAATTGCATTTCTGATATTATCAAAACACTTGTGCCATTGAAATAAAAATTATAATTAAGCAAAAGAGCATGCCTGCTCCACATGTTATGAGGGACAGTGACAAAGTTTAGAAAGTGAATCTCGAATCACATGGGATACAATGACTTTTGTTACATTGACATTACTCATGAAACAAGGAGTATGCCTATCAGAAAAATGATGTTCATAGAATTCAAATCTGATTTAGGAAAGAGACATTTAGTGATTTAAACATCCAGCATTATCAATCAATCCGGTGAATGGCATACCACAGCAATAGTTTTTATGAGAAAACATTTATCACAGAGGCAATTTACACCATTGTATAAGTAAGAGATACAATAATTTTGAGGGAAGAGAAGAAAAGTGGTGAAAAACATATCAATGGTCATAGTCTAACTTAGATGACAGATGTGTCAATTGATAAAAGCCTCACCATCAACTATCCATGAGTGTGGATGACTACAGCATTTAATGTATATTCCAAACTGCATTCAAGTTTTGTTTGCAGTATAACTTAAAATTCAATCACTGCTGAAAATTGAGTACAGGGTCTGAGAATTTGCAGCCACTGCACCAACCTGACCCCCTTCAAAATGACATGATCACTACCACTCACCAGAGGGCATATTTATTTTACCAAAGAAAACAATTTTTCAAGATAAGGCTATAAAATGAGGAAATAAACAAAAGATTATGACCTATACAATAGCCTTAGTAAATGCATGGTAATATTACAAGACGATTATCTCATCTCATCCCAGTTTGTCATCTGCATACCGAACTTTTTCATCCAAAATTATAATAACTACCTTTTTTCTGGTTTCCATTTCTGTAGTGCTTGTTTTTTTGTAAAGAAACAGTTAGGGGAGTGAGTAAGCTGAATTTAAAAACTGGAAAAAATGAAAAAATTATGAAAAGTATGAGAGCAATGTTGTACAATATTTTTCTTGAAAAAATGACTCACTTTTGGCATTCGTCTCAAACTGGTATTCTAATTTGCAAGTATGTCAATTGTAGAAGTATGCCATTTATATAGAGAGGATGTTTTGATACATCAGATACGTAAGGTAATAAAAACAATGTTCTCAGTATATAGTTTAAAGATTCAATCAGTTTGGTGGTTCACTGAATACAGAATAAGAATGGAGCAATTTTAACATGGAAATAGGTAGAATGCAGTTTAAGGCCCAATGAATGTGGTTTAAATTAACATTGATATGAGATATTGAAAAACAATTGTGCATAGTTAAACTGCTATACAACAGTAGTGTTAATAAAATTCTGCATTTTATTATAAAGAGCTATTGATTTACTTTTGAAATTAGATGACAAATATGGCCACCCAACTGACTGACACAAGAGGAAGATTTCATTTATTCACACGTGTCAGAGTATTGACATATGTTATATCTGGATAAATATATCATTTGGTTAAAGTAAAAAAAATAATGAAGTGAGAATATATTAGTATGTATGACATTCATGTACGTAGTTATAACTCAATTCGAGGTAGAAGGGGGAAGAGTATTAGCAGATGATGAAATATTTATCTCTTATAATTTCTCACACTTAGTAGTGCTTTCTATGACACTTCCAAAAATATCATCAAAAATTTTTATTCATATTGAGAGGGGTTGTATAAATTTTTCAGATTAAGTTCACAAAATAACTGCTCACCGAGAGTATAAGGGTCTACATTAAATGCATTAACTTGGTAGAAACTGAAATTCCTGGTGATTACTAATGGGGTTTATTTCCTCAGTAAATACCTTACTTATTGAAACTTAAACAATCTTAAAAATTGTGCAGCAGGAACTTATAAATTCCACACCATACCACAGATATTTTTTTCATTTACATTTTCCTTCATTTGTGTATGTATATATGTGCAACAAATCTCCAGACAAATGAAATCAAATTACCATGATTTAATCATGAAAAATCTCTCTCCTTAAACAAAAGAGATTCTAGCTTAATATAATTTAAATTTTTTATCCATTTTCCAAATTTAAGTTCATACCTCCAATGTTAAAAAATCAAACTGTACACAATAATACACATTATATAATAATAAAATCTTCTTAAATTTAACGTAGGTATCACAAAGCATTGGTCATGAATTCCATTATTATAAAAGGAGATTAGATTCAATTAAATAAATAACTATTTGAGCAAGACTCAGAATACCTTAGATTATCAGGCATGATCTAAATTGGAAAACAAATGATCTCACTATACCTTGACCAACGAAAGATGAGGGCCGCCGGCCCAAACCTCGAACCAATCAACTATCGTGTTGCATGTACCTTAGCCGAGACATTCCAAGAGCGAGAGAGAGAGCTACCAAAACAAACATGGCGGTCTTTGTTTACATCAGATGTA
>WURS02001383.1:0-12803 GCA_011762765.2 Rhinocypha anisoptera
ACCTATCCATAATGAAGTAGGGTAAGTAAAAACACTTATCGAGTGGAATCACAAGTGTTTTTACTTACCCTACTTCATAAATTTTTAAATTGATAGGAAATGAAAAAAACATCTATTTATCTGAAAAGAATAACTTCCATCAATGATATTTAAGTAATGAAGACTGGAAAAAAGGTGGAAGAAATGTCATAAGCATACTAATACCATACACTAAAGAATACTAGTATCCTTTAGTCTACGCTAATACATAACTCAAACATTTTATATTGTGATTATGTTATTTAATGAATGCTTGGCAGAAAACAAAGTGTTTCACAAGTCTCTTTCGTGTTCATTTAGAAAAATATTTAAAACAGTTTTTATTCTATTCTATAGTATTGTAATAAAGTGCATTTATAGAGTAATTCACCATTACCTAATTTTCTGTGATATATTGACGGACTGGTCTAGGTAATGCCTCTAATTTTTTTCCTTCAGCTTTATTTTCGTGTTCGAATTGCGTGCGAAAAAAATTATGTCAGAAGTGGGATTCGAACCCACGCCCTCATACGAGGACCAGAATTCACAAGACCCGCACGGCGGGCAAGAATCTCTTGAGTCTGGCGCCTTAGACCGCTCGGCCATCCTGACAACTGAAAATTCTTGTCATTTAATATAATCTCATAATAGCAAGGTAACTAACTCTAGGTATAAAGATTTTTGGTCTAAAAACAAAAAAAAAACTCATATAGATTCCTAGTTGTATATATATATATACATATATTATATCAAATTGGAGGTTTGACGAAACTTCCCAGTTTCGCCTAACGTCCTATCTGAGGAAGGAGGTTCAGCAACCACAGAAAATTTAAAAACTTGGAGTCTTCATATCTCTGTGCCTAGGTTATATATATCTGTATATATGCACATATACAGTAATATATATATATATATATACTATAAAATACACAAAACATATGACAATAAAAAATACTATGTCAAACACCATTAGATATAAGACAAGTGTAAAGATAAACATTTATGATCAATACCTGCAGTCGAATTTAATTAGTTATTGTCATAATTAGCTTAAAAAAAGTTTTCTCTCTTTTGCTAAATCGGTTGCCCTATATATTTAAAAGGTGATTACTCATCGAAGCTAGAGAACCACGTCCCAGAATCCATTTCTTGTACCTCAACTCCCAGCCCTTGGGGGATGAACTGCAGGCCATTCACGGCCAGCACCTATATTGTGAGTGCTTAGCAACCGAGAGAGGTGAGAGATGGCACGGTAGCTGCTCCTTCATTAGTTCATCCTGTGTTGCACAGCCCCGTCCGGGTCGTGAAAGGGACCAGGGAAGATTGATTAGGGTTCAAAATATTTGGGAAGAATGGAAGAAGAAAACCTTTTAGTCGGAGAGATCAGGCTCTTTGCAGGTAATTTTTCTTGTGTTTCTCGAATTGTATAGGTAACTAAAGTGCAAAAATG
Organism: Rhinocypha anisoptera; assembly: GCA_011762765.2. Lineage (NCBI taxonomy): Eukaryota > Metazoa > Arthropoda > Insecta > Odonata > Chlorocyphidae > Rhinocypha > Rhinocypha anisoptera. The sequence goes on from WURS02001383.1 coordinate 1,469, forward strand.
GGGCCAGAAAAAACAAAGACACCGAACGAAAATGATTGGCATCAACTCATTAAGTACTGCTGAGGAATTTCACAAAAATTTAGTTTTTTTACAATATTTGTGGTATGATGTTGCTAGGTTTGAAAAATAATTATATAAAGTGAATCTCGTAATCTTAATCCAAATAATAGGATTAAAATATACTTATTAATCCATAAAGTTTCTCATGATAATGAGTGGTAATCTCTCGTATAAGGCAGATTTTTTTATTGAATCCATAAAAGAAATGTCAAGCCACGCCCTAACCTAAATCACTCTTCAACTTTGTATAATTACCACCAGTTATCATTCCATCTATAATACTTATTAAATACCCTACCTGTAAATCGATTATCCAACATTCTAACCTCTATCACAACTTTCAGCAACCCATTTCCTCTGAGTACCTCTTCCGATATGGGTTTGAAGATTTTTCTATCCACCTTTCCTTCCCTATGATTTCTCGCAGCAATGGCCTCTCCCTCCCTACCATTCTTAGCATTTCTTCATTAGTTTTTCTATCCGTCCACCGCACCTCTCTATGCGTTGCCAATCCCACATCTCAAAAGCATCCAATCTATGCTCGTCATCATTTTTCATGTACCAGGTTTAAGATCTATAAAGCGCCTCATATGACGGTCTTCATTAACCTTTCTTCAAGAAATTATTTGAAATGTCTCTCAGTAACTCCTTCCTTAAAAATAAACGTCTTTTTAGGGCAATCCTTTTCACAATACCCCTGTCACTTTGATTGTTTTACTTCAGGGCAAAAAAGTAAGGATTTATAAAAGCAAAAGGTTTCTACCACTTCCAACCTTAACTCACCTGATGCTATTTGGGAATTTAGTTGCTTTTACATTTTGTGACTCGTAATTTTTCTTTAAAACCTATCTCACAAGTCCATAAAAACCACCCAAAAAATGAATGGCTAACTAAAACATGGTCGTCTGCGAATCTGAGTGACTTGATGAGTTCCCTACCAACTTTTATTCCTGACTCAAATGATTACCATGTCTCTGTCGTCATATATTCTGAATACAAATTAAATGGTACGGATGACAACAGACATCCGATTCTCACTCCCATGCCTAACTGTGCTTATCCAGATTCTTAGTCTGCTACCATTACTTACGCGGTCTGAGTCATATACAGCTTTCCGACGAGACGCCTATCCTTCTAACCCACTCCTATTTTTTCTGCAAAATGTCGGTCAGTTTTTGCCATTCTAGTTCTTATAATATAAAGTACATTTCTGGTTAATTACACACACACACAAATATATATATATGTGTGTGTGTGTGTGTGTGTGTTTGAATTGAAATACATTTCAGTTAAAATTAATTTAATTCGTCCCAGGATCGATTACGAAAAAATAAAAGTTATAATACAATGCAATATTCCTGAGCCTCTCACGATCAATAGCTGCCACATTTCTTTTGACCAACGCAGTTTTATCCCAGTGAGTGTCTTAAAATTTGATAATGTAGGATGTCAGCACATTAAAATTTATATAATTATTCTCTGCATAAAGTAAGTTTAAAATTGAATTGCAAATTTAAATTATAAAGTTGAATTATTTAAAAAAGTTGAAATATTTAATACAAATTAATGAAAAAACTCCTCTCAAAGGCTTATTTAATAATATCAGTCGTAAATTTAACCTTTGTAATACATTTACTTGCACGAAACGCCATAGATAATTAAAAATAATATCACGTTCACGAATTGATGCCGGTGTAGAGCGAGCCACTAGAGAAACCTGAATCCAGAGAAACATGCATCATACACAGTGCTAATAATAACATGGTTCGCAACAACGTATTTGCTTTTGATGAAAGCAAACAGGTCGAACGAGTTTTCCTATGAATGTATAAATAGGCGCGTTTTCGTATAAGTTAAGTGAATGAACTCTCAGACAGAAAACGTCATTAGTATCGATAAATTGTGCTACTTTTGCAACTACAACTAAATATAAAAAATATGATGATAACATGGGTGTCTCTTTAACTTTTAGTGACATAAAATATTATTTAGTGAGAACAGAAATTGGAAGTTGTCCTCGTGGTATTAGATAATTGCATTACCTCATAAAAGTTTCCGAGTAAACTGTGACGAATTAAGCACTACGTTCAATAATTAATGATGGCATGACTAAATTGGTAAAGATTTTCACAGAAAACTTTCAAAAATTATAATATCCTATTTTATTCTTGGAAAGACATTAAAAATTTAAAAAAAAATCAATAACAAAATGGAAATAAAACGAAAAAGGATTGGCAGAAGAAAATCGTATTATGCAACTGCCACTATGGTAACCTTGTTTTTTTTTACGTCTCGGTCAAGCGTGTTGATAGTAAAATCCATACCGCATGGTGATGGGCTCTCATTCACTTCGCCGTAAATGTAAGTTTATGGATCGTAAAAAGAGTATTGATTGGCGGAAGAATTTCTCAATTCGTAAATGTGGCCTTCGCCGCCCGCTAAATATCAGTCGTCTTTTGTTCATTGTTCAAATTTACGACGATAATTATTTTTTTCTCTGCGAGCACTTGTGGTTCTCCCAATATATATGCCCTCGGATGCAGTAAAATTTTACAGTGGCTGAAATGCCCTAGTTCGCAAAAACTTCATCCTTCCGGTTACGCTCAAACCCCTCAACTCCCTGGTTACTCGGCGGAGACATTTTAACCGTGAGGTAAGCCTAGCAGGTGATCTTATATACTATTTATTTTACACAATTATATACTTTTCACCCATGATATGTTGTACAAAATATATATGTCATATTAACATAATATAGAGTCACAGAATTAAGTCTCTAAATGTAAAACAACAGAAACATGAAGAAGGTGCATCATTAAAGGGAAATTGACAAAAACTCTATATATGTAAAACAGTAAATAGAGAAACAAAAAAAATATATATATACTCATTCATGTACAAATAACCACCAAATGGCAAAAACATGCAACCAATAATGTGAAATATGGAATGGAGGGTAATGTATAAAATCACAAACACATTATATGGTGCGGATGGAAAACCATCGATTATTAGGACAATTTTTTTCTCAAAAGATATATGAAAGTATTTATAATCTACAAACAGATAGATAAAATTAATAAAAATCAAAATAACATTTTTGATAGCGTTGACAGATTCAGCGTTCAGCGTCAGTATATTCCTTGGTTCCTTAAGGCGGCACACTTAAGAGGAAACATTCATGCGTTTGTGCTTTTTGTTTGCGACTTCGTGTATATTTATTTACCAAATATTTTTATTTATGTTTTGTGATAACCTCGGGGACACCGCTGATTAGCATTTATCTATGCATATATGCATGCAAATATGTCGATATATTTCTATGTGCTTGTGAACGTGGATAGAAGACAGATATTATTTTTACTCGGGATCCATCTGGTTCCCTGGAGCATAATTATATATAAATTTACAAACACTTGAGAGATAAATATAATTTCAATTGGTAAATAGAAAACAAATGTTGGGAGCTTTCAATTTTCAGTATTTGGACTTCAAAACAATCAATTATAAAAGGAATATTTCACGATTTAATTAGAGAAAGAAAATATTTGAAAAAAAAGAAAACAAAAAAGTTTTGAACAGCATTTTACACATTGACCGAAATGTATTTCACATGCATACAAGATAATATTATAACATATTAACAACTCAGACGTTCCTTTTAAACATGTGTATTTGAAATTGATTTTCTAATAGTATTCACACTTCCAGATCGTTTCGTATCTTGCGGGAGAGAACTCCACAGTTTTCTGGAGGTAACGAATTGATCGATCGTCGTCCACAGGATTGATTTTCCTCCAACTTTCCCTCGGTCAACGTGTATTATATCTTCACTGGATTAATGGCGGTGACGTATTAAATTTAATTTTCTGATAATCATCGTGCTCTTCTTTCAAATGTAATTTATTTTCCCCGACTCCTTCCGATACGTCCGTCGGGTATGTACATCGTGAAAACTATAACACTTAAGGATGACGAGAAAGATGAGATTAAAGAATTCGATTGAATAAGTGTTCACTACACACACCAAGGGAGATTTCTCACAAATGTTTGATCTGGAAGTCTGATGTCCACTGATTCCAATGCAGGTAGGTATCTCGTGAGATAGTTTGACCGCGGAACCATTAAGAAGGTCTTTTCTCTGAAGTGGACGAGTGGGACTTGCCCCTTTAAGGAATAAAAAAATACAGGAGGCAGTATCGTTAGGTATGCGTTCTGAAAATAGGACGGTGGACGCCGAGCATCGGGTGCTTGGAGGTGCGGGTGATGAGTGGATTCCTTAAATACATTCTGCTCGAGTGAGACGTGAGCTTTTGGAGAGTGAATGGCCTAAAGGTGGGAACTCGCGTCCTCTTTTCAGCCGTAACGCTATCATCCTCCCACACCACCCGAGGCGGAAAACGCCGTGACACTCTGGATTACCCAGGAAAAGCGAAAAATAAATAACATGCCACCTGTGAACTAGAAGTCGTCTAATGCCCTCTCACTGTAGCGGTGAAATATAAGCTTATCCGGGGGGGGGAAGGGAGATATTTCTGTAATTGGTTCAGCAACAACCAAAAATAAACGCACAATTCTTCCGTAAAGTAACGAAACTAAGTTTTCATGTTTTCCATTTTATAAATAATACCAAATGTGATAGGAGATCTGAGATTCGTAGTTATTTTCAATTCTGTTGACAGGATATTTAGACGTTTGCCTGCCACTTTGCAGGAGAGGAGCGACCAGGAATTCTCTGTTCCCTCACTGTCGTCGTCTTGAAAATATTTCCCAAGCTTTGAGTCGATGATCTAAGAAAAAATCAATGCGTGCCATTCACTTAAGTTTATCTTTACCACCGTTAATTATTATTTGGTAGCGTCGCTTCAATAAATGAATTGCTAAGTTCAATGAATTACTCATAGCTTAAGTCGTACAAAAAAAGCAGACTGTACTGTAAACACAAATGAAATCAGTCCCGTAATCCCCGGGGTTTTGGGTCGAAATGGTGAAAGTTCAAGACCGTATCATTTATCAAAATTAAAGCGTTTAAAAAAGTTCGGGCGTTAAATGTTCATGTGATTCAAATTGCACACGTAAACAACTTAGCAAACATCATGTCGTTTGAAAATGACAGCATATATAGCAATGACACATATCAATGACAGTTTTTTACACAGAAAAATGTTAGAAAATTGATAACAGGACATAATTGGAACATACTCATGCAATTTATTTATTGAAAAACAAGTTTTTGCATTGTAATTCGTATTTTAACCTGTAGCTAGTACTAATATCAGGATAAAAATTAAATAAAATGACATGAACTTTACTTTCTTTGTAATTTAGACAAACCTTACTGCAGTACTTCGTCGTTACAGAACTGATATATTAACACCATTAATATTCTATTTTGGAATGAAGATGGGTTGGAGATGTTCAACTTTAGTCTAAGTGCAATAATCACAGCAATATGTAAAAGTTCACACAGACTGGCCTATCTCATAGAGAATCAGAATTTCATAATTTTTCGCAGTGTTTTTATTGATTTTCTACTTTTAAGCGCAACATCTGCCTTCAGATTATCTGTACTGCATATTAGGATTTTTTTTATCTTATTCTTCATTATGTTGTTATATCTAGTAAGTTCGAGGATGCCTGTAGACGTTCTTGATTTTACTGACACAAGTACAAAGCCATTATTAATAAATAATTCGTATTTAGGTGTGTATGAACATTCTAAATCGAGGAAATAAAGTCAAATATTCGAACGGGCTGAACAAAATGGAGTTCATTTTCAAATTCATTCAAAAATTTATTCATGGTTCAACCTCTCACGACATTTATTTTTCCAAGAACTCATCAGTTTCCATGGTTTCCCGCTGTACTTTATTAAAATCCATCTATTAACAAATTAACTCTGTAACTTTCACATAAATTTTATTTACGGTCGACCGACTTCAACGCTAAGGCGACATCATCAGGCCCTGATGATGTCGCCTTTGTGATGAAACCGGTCGACCGTTAGTCAATTTCACGTGAAAATTCCAAAGTCTTTAGTGTCTCATTTATTCATCCTTTTCTTTTTCAAACTTCGGGTCAGGGTAACGCCCCCTTCGCCTAAAGGTCTAACGTTCGTGCCACAGGCAATTAGTCTATATTGTCTACCCTGATGCTTTTCCCTTGGGAAATCTGGAGGCAAGAGGGTACTTAAGTATGTGAGAAGTCTCTGTATCATAGTGAGAGAAAAAATATCAATTTCCCAGTAAGTGATTCATCTTCCGCGGTGATTTCCAAGTCGCATGACTACAGATGAGTTGAGACTCAGCATTACTGACCCAGTTTGAGCGCAGTTATGGTCACGTGTCATCGGTTTACGTAGGATCAGTTTTTGCTATTTTCAAAAGAATGTCTGTCAAAATAAAAAAAATGCGTTAAAAATGTAGGAAATAGAGGAATGAAAAGGAACCTGGGCAAACGGAATGAATGAACTAGCGAAAAATCTGGTGAGGAAGATTGGTACATACACGTGGGCCGTCGTGATCAAAGTATTTATGGCAGAGGGTGATAAACGAGGGAAAGGAGCTGAACTTCACTCATTAACTAAAGCAGCGTGGGAAGTCGACAAATTGAGGATGTGGGACGCAGTTCCTTTTCCGTTCCCGTGCATATATTCAAATATATCTCCCGCGATTCGAACCAGACAGTACCTCATAGTTCTAACACACTTAAGTCACCATGCCCACTGGGAAATGATGCGGGGAGGGGCACGTCACAAACAATTCCACCTTGTTAACTGGGTCAGCTGAAACTGGGAGCAGTGCTTCTTCCTCGTTGCTCGTGCCCAAGGTTCAATATTCCGTTGAGGGCAATTAGACCTCACTCAGTACGAAGGTGCGCAACTCCTAGGTACAGTTTTTCCCACGAACTCACATCTTGACCAGTTTCCTCGACTTCCTGCCCGTATATTTTACCCAAATTCTCGTATGTTGATTCAAAGGCCTTTTATGACCATAGTTGGCGACAGCGAATCACTGCTGTGCCCATTACGATACCACTAAGTATAAAATCAGATAGGGAGTGTGTGTGTATGTGGAGGAGACTACAGATTGCCATCTGATGGGAACAGAGAGTACTTGACCCTCACGCTCGGCATCGATAAGTCGATAAGATAACTCGAAATGAGCATACATAAACTGTTAAGTGAGATACCTTGAAATAAATACATATATACAAATATTTCCTGCAAGCCTTTGTCGTTCAACGTGATTATACTCTCAATGCATGTTCCCAGCAGAAAATAACTTAATTAAACAGCGGAGAGATAAGAGTTATCGCTTCATCACTTGGTAAAGCAGCGGGAATTTCATGTTTGTCACTTTTTCATGAATTGGCAGCAGTCATTTTTTATTATATAATTTCGTCTACGTTAAAATATTAGTCGTAAAATACCGAGAGGCAATTAATAAGTAATGCACACCACATAAATATGCACTAGTATTTCCAAAATGGTGAGTTTAAACACGTTCGCGACGGAGGTGAAGTGTGACGTCCGTCTTCTAGAGCGTAATGGCGATTTGTGACGTTTGATTCAGGGGCATAATTTTCGTGGAAAAACTGTTTACTTTCTTTTTTACACTATTTACGGTTTGAATTACTCGGGGAATAGTTATATTTTTTTAAATTGTCAGGGTGATGTTTTGCGACAACGCAATACAATGACGATAGGCATTTTACTTTGAAAAATGTTTTTGAACAAACTTGTGATTAGAATATTCTCGCGATGAAATAATAGATCAAGAGGATGATGTAGACTTACTTTTAATGCCATTTTGTATACATAAAAGTTACTAAGGGATAAACGTTATGGAATAAATAATGCATGCAGTAATTGTAATTATAAAATATTTTTTCACTTTTGCAGGACCTTGCTGTCTTGAAATTACAGCATCATAACATATCCTTCTTTTGTAATTTCTCGATGTGTGCTCCGTGAGCTTGCTGTTTGGCTGAGCCGTAAAACGAGATCTCGAATATAAGGAGGGTGTAAAACAGCATTTTCGAATATCTTCAGGGATTTAGTGCCGATAGAGTTTAAAAAATTTAGCTTCAGGACTACTCTGATAAAGAGGTCGGAATAAACTAATGATCCGGGAAAACTTTGCTCCGACATAAAATTCGAAATTCGATGCTGGACTACAAATAACAGGTTGCACATAATATTATAAAATATATAATATATATTTATATCAGCTATACTTATATCAATGAACATAGATATCCATGAAATAATTCCAATAGAGCGTTTATTCTTTTTTCCGTTAATGATCCACAATGAAGCTCTTTTACTCTACAATCCGTGACAATGTGTCATCCACACATTTAAAATTCACGTCGCCGCGAGTGAATAATTCATCTTTGGGATCGATTTATGAATTGGAAATAAAGCGCCGTTAAAGCAATTACCAGGAGTGAATTAATAAAATACGTAACTAATATTTTTGGCAAAGGAGTGCACGGTTGAGTACTTTTTAGTGCCCCTGTACGAAGCACTCATTCGCAACCAATGAAGGAAGCGTTTCTGTATTACCATCTGCCACGCATATCGAAATCGATCGAATTGTATTTTGATAAACGTTCCCCTATCTTATCGATTGAAAAGAATAACCATTTACTCTCTAAAATGATTCGGCGAAAACTTAAAACTGAAACCGGGTTCCACGCATTTTTCAGTGAATTTCAAACATCGCAACGAGATATTTTTTTCGTAACACCAGACTGACACCTGACTTTCAAAGGCAAGGCAAGATGGTAGTTCAATTTTAAACCCCAGACATCTCCAAGCCAAGGGAAATATTATTGCTAAAGTTTATCCAAAAACATTTCTGACGAAGAAATGATCACCGTGCAGTAGATTTTTACCTAAGTTTTCTTTAAAATATTGATTGACGGAGTAGTTTAAATCTACTTCTTCATGCTGCAGCTCCAAATTACATGACACCAGAAGGAGCACGATTCCAGGAGAGGACAATTTAACTTAATTTCGTTCGTAATCAAATATACCGGATGGTGGCAGGTCCAATCATAGTCAGATTAAACACAGAATGGCGAATAAATTTGCGAGTCTTTTGTTAACGGCGCCCTTTCTATCCCTTCAGCAACGTAGGCGTAAAAAATGGGCATCAAGACTTGAAACAACGGCAGGCACAGAAAGGGAAAAGAATTAGATTATCTCGTTTATATTTGAATTTTGTTCTCCAGAAAAGGAAAATGAAAGTTCGTTGACAATTCAAAACAATACGAGTTAGTTTTACCTAAGATAACTCTTTTCATTTGGCAAACTCATTCCGCTACTACTCTATACACACAGAGGATGATGTGGGAACGGAGGAGAAATTTAACGTGTTAATTCAATTGATAGGGATTAATTACCTTCCCGTCTCTTAGTCGGTAAGAAAAAAAAATAGCAGCTCCCTGGATATTTTTGTTAAACATCCAACATCTCCAACAACTGTTTCTCGAATGAACCTTGCGGCATATTGAACTATTATTTTTCGAGAGCTTTGACCTAAACTGCAACTCATAAAGGTGACGAGTCAGTTAGCACGCAACCCACATAATCTGAATTTTAAAATTATTACCTGTAGCGTGAATACACACTTGACTCCAGCAATATCCCGGAGGGAGGCAGCGTCACTTTTTAATGGTGTATTTCGTAACGTGATGAAATCGTGTTCGTTGCCAGCCGACTAAGCTACCTTCTGAGTGTTTTCCGATCCGTCGGACGCGTTATCTTCTACTATCGGAGCGATCTTTACTTAGGATATCTAACCCACGCTTTCAACTTTCCCCAAAATAGACACCTCTCTCTTTACACAGACGAATAAAAAAACGTGATCTTTGAAATTTTTCGAACCCGGTTGACTGTGCGGCGGGAATAGACGGGAGGCCTGTTGGGAATTTTGTAACATCACCTTTTCCACCTTCCTTAGGGCCGAATCAGTTACCAAAGCAAACCAACTACCTCCGTGGCAATTCTCAATTTGTAGATGTCGAGCTAGAAAAATCGAATAGGAATTCGGTAAATTTCCCGAGTAGGAAAACCCACCAGATAGGAGGGAGTGGTTGGTTTAAAATTTTCATTTATGGAACCTTTTTTCTCCCCTCCCTCGTTCCCTTGATCTCAACCTTCTCTCCAGATACGTTTCGTTCCAAACCTTCCGTTATGTCCCAAAGATTTTAGAACTTAGAAAGCTATATCCTTCGCTGTTTTCTGAATGGGCGTATTAGGTTCCGTCCAACACATGCAAGAAATGGAAAACTGGGGAGAGAAAAATACAGAATTAATAATAAGAGAACTAAAGAGGTTGGGAGTTACTGTGACATAGGGGGAGGACGTTTATGAAGGTGGAAAAATGATTGGAATATGGAGGGCAAGAAGTGGAAATGTGTAGGGAGAGTAGAGAGTGCGAAGAAGAGACAAAATGAATCAAAAGACGTATAATAGAAGAAAAATAAAATAATTAAAGAAAAACATCTGTAAAGGTATACCTGAATATTTTCCAGGTACTCAGTTCTCAGGGATATCCTAACAACTACCCGAGCGGATTCCTGAGTTAAGAGCAATATCTATACTACTTTATTACATGGCTGTTACGATTGAATTACATTTTAACTAGAAGGAAATCTTCAGAATGTCACATTATTTCGCCTCCGGTCCTCACCACCAGCAATCTGGGGCATAGTTTGTTCCACTCCGAATATTTGACGGAAGTGAGGATTTTATATTTTGCCTCGATTCCACTTGTCCGTGAATATTCCGGATTGGTCAAAAAGTTCCGTTCGAATTCCGTTAGCTGGAATTAATTAAACGCGACCAAGTTTGTAGGTGGAAAAAATTTGACGTGCATTGCCGCCGGTTAACCCGCAGTTGTGAGATAGAAAACATTAGACCCGGAGAAAGAAACGTGAAGGGGAGAGAGAAAAGGGAAACGATCCGATTGAGTTTATAAAATCCAAGAAGAGAGAGAGAGAGAGATAGGAATAAGTTAGGAACCAGACTTCCGTTCTGGTTACTCTCTCTCCTTTCCCGATTGTTCTCTTGGGACACCGGAGGGGTGAAGATATTCTCCGGACGGATTCCGTGCGAGCTGTCCCACGTGATTTCCCTCCCAATCAACTTCGCGTCCCATTCCTTCCCTTTAAATCCCTCCGTCACTCCTCCTCCCCACCCCACTCCTTCAACCCCCCCACCCTGATCCCGTCCTCTCCATCTACCCCCTCCCCTTTTCTACTC
>WURS02001394.1:0-12803 GCA_011762765.2 Rhinocypha anisoptera
TAATTTACCGTTTTAATGAGAAGAATTTACATGAATTAATCAATATTGTAAAATGAAAAGCTGTAACTGATGAAGAGGTGACCAAAGCATATGTAAGTAAGCAGCCATCTGTTAGGAAATTAAATTCCGGTTTAGCATTCGAGGGGTATTTCAATCCGCAAATTACAGAGACTGAATCTCAGAAACTTCCAATTACAATGTAAATATGAAAGCCTTCAATTTAAGCCATAGATATAGTTGGATTAAGAGGAAAAACAAGTCTGAAAAAGTAGCAAATCACTCTAATTCTGGAATGAATAACAACATGACATATAAATTATGCAACAACTAGGAGCTTTGACTACCTTATGAGAAATACTCCTACTGTGCATGACAAACTGAATTTACTCGTTATGCTAATTCTACCATTATCTTGCTTTGAATTTAGCTGTCTCTTTTGCACTAAAGACGGCTAAGCCAATGTTTGTGAGTTCCAGTGTTGACTCAGGCATTTGGGTCATTCTCCTAATTTAGGTTGTGCTAAATGACCATATCAGTCGACGAACCCTAAATAAAAATACTACTGGTGCTTAAAGTCTTTTAAAGTAATAAACGCGGAAAAGTATTTAGCCAAAAACCTGTGATTAGAAACTGTGTTAATAACCAGAAATTTTTATTTCATGCTTCAGGCTTTATGATGCCTAAATATTAAATTTACTATTCTTGCATAAACCGTCACTCTATTGTATTTCACTGATTTGAAAATGATCAACGTGAACCTGTTATATCTTCCCAATTTTTCTTCTAAGGTCGCTGGAATTAAAATTTTTAGTTTTCCCTTTGGGAGGGTTAGATATGTATTCCCTTTCAAAATAAATTCTTATTTTTTACCATTCTCAGAAGAATTACTTGTTTTTTTCCGATTTTGACGTTTTAAATGAGATAACATTTTTGAGTTTTTGTGGAATTTAAACCTGCAAATGTGATGTCATTCAGTAGATTTTCAGAATTAGCATGGGTTCTATCACACCAGTGACATCCATATTTCCGTATTTTAGGAAAACTCAGGATGCATATATCTATATACATATATACACACACGCACACACACACTCATCCCTTGCGAAATGCATGCCCGTATGGCTTGTACGAAATTCGTGCGTTAAATTAGATTTTGCCCACTAAGGAATAATTTTGGTGTGGTGGCCTTTAAGATATGTGCCCCCTAAATGCATGATCATTAGTAAGTTACGCGTTCGGAGACGATTCTATTATTTATTTCTGCCAGAAATAGTATTTCAGGATTATTTCACGGGTCGGAATAGGGTTATTTACGAGCCGTAGTCTCCTCAATTCTGCTTAGTGGTGGGCAGGTCTAAGCAAAGATATGGTATCATCGGCTACTCATGACGAAGGGCGTCACAGTTTTTTCTTCATAAGATGTGGGGAAGAAGGCAAATTCAATTGCGCGGTAGCCACTCGTCCAATTAGAACGACTTTTCCTAGAACTGTTAAAAAAAAAGAAAATCACGACTGTGTCATGCCGTCTCTCTCTCACTTCAATGGCGTATAGCACCGCATAACATTAAGTACCCCCACGACGGAAAAGTAATACCTTTTGTCCCCCCTCCAAGGGCTGGCCCTCCCTTCCTCGCCGCTCCGACGGACATTGGATCCGCTTAGAAGTCGAGCCTCGCGACTGCCTTGATCGGCGATTTCATTTTATTGTCCTCTTCCACCGTCCGGCTCCGTCATACGTGCTGCTAGCCATTGGACAGGAGAGGGGATCTGTTCGACTGTCGGGGAGAGAGGTGGCGGTGGTGTTTGGTGGATGGGGAGAGAGGGTCGGGGTGGGGTAGTGAGGGGTTGGTGTCCGGGGGGAGAGGGGGGTAAGGTTGAGGTGAAGGGAAGAAGGGGAGACGAAGGGGGAAGAGAAAGAATGAAAGAGAGAGTGGTTATAATGCGCAACATGGTCTCCGGTGCTCTTAGCCGTTATTCAAAAGCTGACGTGTAAGTGGGAAGGAGCGGTGGACACAAAATCCATCCTCCGCACTTGTAACCAACTCGAGAGTCCGAAGGCTTGAAAACTTGGAAGATGGGGAGATGGAAATTAAAAAAAAATACCAAAGCCCATTGTAAGAATTAGCCTTTTTCAATCCGTCTTCAACTCGCATTTTATTATCCTCCAGTCATAAAGCCTTTATCGCCACGGACATTGTGGAAGAAGTTGGCAGTCTTTTCAAACCGATGTAAAATAATAAGACATTACCATCGGCAGAGTTCTATATTATATTACCTTGAACGATAAAACGAATCACCGTAATCAAGTCATACCTAATGATCAATTAATATTCCAAATTATTCTAATGCCAGATGAGTTGATTTAATTTTAGATGGTAAGTTATTAATGTTTTCTTGGTATATCTAATACGGAATCTCGAATTTCAGTATTGAATCGCTTAAGACGGAAATATAAGAAATAAATGAATGGTTAGTAAAATTGCAATGTAATGAGCATAGCAACATCAGAGGACCACTAAATTTATGTAGGAAACAATTTTAATTACCAATACTTGTAATATTAATAATAAACGTTCTCTTAGAGAGTTTTGACATCAGTACAACAGTGAGTGCGTATATTGATATTTCTTTAGTGGCTGAATCTTTATCAATATTCAATTCTTAGAAGTATCTTTTTATTTCGAGATGTCCAGCAGTTCGGCTATTGAAGTTCATGAGTAGAATATAACAAATGAGAACCTTTAGAAATAATATATATATTGGTTTCAACAAAATTCATTGGTTTTACCTTGTGGCATCGAGATTAGCATATTTCAATAAAAACAATGCACCCACAATTGCATTTGCGAATGATATATTTGCTGAGACTTTAAACCAGGTGGCCGTGCTGTAAAGGAGCCAGTAACCTTCGAAGATGTACTTTTTTTCGGTTAGAAACTTCCTGGAGAAAGACCTAACCCAATCATAGGTATGATAAAGGTAGTTATGATGAAGATAATCGCGATTTATGAGTTCTTCCGGCGTGATTCCATCTGGAATTATCATGTGATAAATATTTAAGAACCGATTTGCATAACTAGTTGCAGGGAATGGCCGCCTGCTGTGGCGCAGCGTTCGCATCCATGCGGATGTGGGCTGTATTCCGACAGACTAAATCGATGTTCCGTCTCTTCCTCTCTCTCTCTCTGCCTCCCTCTCTTTGGCCGCTATGAGGGAGGATAGCCGAAAAAAATATCGAAAATGAAATGTGCTGCTCCCTTTCGTTCAGTCGATGAACATTGGATTCAGCGTTGTCAGATTTTCACGTCGGTATATTTGGCCGACTCTGGAATCCTCTAAGACTATTTTAATCATCGGGTCCTTCCCTCCGCGGGGATGTCACCAGTTGTGATCAGCCGTAGAGCCTTTTGTCGTCTTCCAGGAGCTCGTTTCATCCGAAGGAGTTGCAGGCGTCGACGCGCGCTCGACGCTATTGATAATGGGAAATCGCTTTATCAGATTGGAGATGCAATGAAATTATATCGCCGTCCGTTAGGATGTCCTATATGATCGCCCCCTTCTCTTTTGGATGCCAGGGTGATGGGGGTCTCACGCGGCGAACGCGGATGCCGTGCTGGAATTTGCCTATCCGTGTGTGAGTAAATTTCATCATCGTTAAGTCACATGAATTAAGTCACCCTCTCAACCGCTCCTTTGACTTTGTCGTATTTACTTTGGATAGGTTATTCTGGCGATTGCCTTTGCGCAACACGCCAAAGCTCCCACGGTCCATGACACAGGTTTCCTGGAGAGGCGTGATTTATGCTTAATTGTACGGTGAGCACTATAAAATATCTGCTGACGGAGGGGGGATATTTTTTTAGTATCGCACGGGCGTCAAGAAAACGACTAAAGATTGAAAACCACTATACCAGTTGATTAACATACGGCTCCGTTTAACTTCGTTTGAATAACAATAGGTGCGCTAAACATGGTTTTGTATTGTTTTTATTTTATTCATTTATATACTCTTTTTTGAAATACACTAACCAATTCTCGTTTCTCATCAAGGAATACAGGAAGGAATTACTTAATATACCGGGTATATTAATAAGGCCAATTTCAAATAAATTGTATTAGTTACCGAGCACTAAATTACAATGCTGCTATTAATTGAGTGGCCATCGTATGTACCATAAAAAAGTAATTGAATTTTAAACACTATGCTTGAATCTGAGAGGATAAAGCGAATCTATGAAATGTGAAACCTTTAAAAGCCGGATGATTGAAAAAGTTTTAGAAAATTATTATGTAATGGTTTAACACTCATGTGCAATGGTCTTATGTGTTACGTTTTAAGTGAGTCACCAAACTAAGTACCGTAAAGTAGGTATGATATCTAAGGTTAACGAGTTCTATGCACAGACTTCAGGTCATGACTTTAAATTTACTTTTCAATGAAAGTACAAAAATAATTTATTAATTTTCCTCTTTGTTCGCTTTCTGTTGTAAGACATTAAGTAGAATTCTTCAACCTTTATTGAGTTTTACGATATTTTAACGGATGTACATTACACATTCCGTATTATTACCTGAGGCGTTCCTTCTTTCAATTCGTTTTTTTTCCAACGTAAGGAACGCAACGAATTATGGAGTTCGGCTGGGATCGGTGTCGGGGTAAAGGTCATAGGGTACGCCCTCGTTTCTCAAAGTGGCTCGTCAGTTGTATCATATTTATTCATCTAATAACTCCGAGGTAATACGACGAGGAATTGCGTTCACAGGTTTTCCTTTACCATAGCTCATGTATTTACCTAGTTTTCATTGGTGTGGATTAGATTATTTAACGTCATCAAATTGTCAAATGCTTCTTCGTTGATGAAATTTGAATCCAAAGGAAAAAGATTCACCCAACCCATGATTGTTGTATTATTTCTTTCAGGAAGTTCGCCAGTAGATGGCAGATAATGTTTTCGCTGATGAAATAAGGTGCATTGCACAGCATCAGGACAGAAATGATAATTGGACTCCAAGGAATTGGACGTTCCAAGTTCAGACTTTGACTTGTTTTTAAAAACTTCGGTAGAATATTCGCAACTTTGACTTTAACCTTGTTTCTCCTTCTCCATTCATTGATGCGTTAATGTGCCGTCGGCATGAAGAATTCGAGATACTGAGAGTTGGTATCAACTTTACGGTAATTTGTTTCATTTAACTCGAAGTAATAGACGATGTGCTAACGAATGTGGAACACCAGATAAAACTTTACAAGACTGACAATGTCGCATGTGGTGGTGAAAACTGAATCCTTCCTGGAAAATCTAATTTACAGAGAAAAAACAAATCTATATATGGCGAAAAAACTATGAAAACATAGGAATTATATATGCCTAGATTTTTAATAATTTGATCAACTTCAGCCTATTATGATTTAATCAGATTTGAAACTCACAGCATCATTAGACCGCTTACAGAAGCCAACCAACAAAAGCCACAGTAGGTATACGGTTCTGAGTTTGGTTTGTTAGGTGAGGGTGGAGCTCAACTGGTACAAAACCCAACGGCATATTAATTAATATTCATTCATCAGGATAGGTTTCCTAAGAACATAATGTACTCAGATGTTACTTAGTTTGGGAGCGTAAAGAGACATCACCGGGACTTGAACCTAGACCCTACGTTTAGAGCCAAGTCCTCTACTCACTGGACTTTCAAGGCCTCTAAAGAACTCCAAAATAAATCCTTATAGTAGATTATTGTGGTCAGTTTTTTTTTTACAGACGCAAAGCACCAAATTACTGAGAAAGCTAATCCAAAGACCATATTGAGAAGTTATTGTTATGTTATTGATTATGCTGTGCTGTTGATTACGGAATTCGATTGAAGGATGAAACCTGTTTCCAATAGACTCCTTGTTAGGTTGGGGTGCTTTTAAGCCTCCTTTAGTCAATATAAGGGGTAATATAGAGACTCCAAAGCGATATTTCGGTCAACAGGTGACCCTCAACCGAAATTATTTTACGTCCCTTGACAAAGGATAGTACAGCGATGAGGAACTGCTTAAAGTCAAGCGGCATGTTGTTTGTTACTAGAGGCGTGAGTGGAGGTTGGGTTTGAATTCAGGCCGTTTGATTGGTTGTTATCTGGGAGGGGGAGAGGATGCGAATGCCCGTTAGTTTACCGGTTTGCCGCCTGATTAGGATTTTCTAGTTCACCCCATGAATTGGATACAGATTTCTTCCTTCAATCTCAAAAACTGTATTGACAAAATACTTCCCAGATGGCCGGTTTGTTCATCACTGTTCTCTCGACTTACTCGTCCCGGGACTGTGCTTGTACTTTCCGTATCAAGGGGTGGTTTAAATCTCCGCTCGCAAACACGGCCCCTGGATCTCGTTGGTTTGGTCAGAGTCGTCCGTGTTCTCAGTTTCGTCCAAGTCCATGTTCCATTGTGCTTTATGTTCCCTTTGCGCGTCCGGCGGCCCGAGTGGCAAGTTCGCACATCGGACTCGGGGCAGTTTCGCCGATCCTTATCCCGACCGACGTCCTAATCCCAAGCGACGTGATCCGTGATACATTGCTGTCGACGGTGCAGTGCGGATACCGTCCGACTCCCACCACCGATAATGATCGGACTTCCAACCCCCCCCCGCCCCCCATTTCTTAAACTAGCTTGCTTTCAAACCGCTGACGGCCGCCGGGAATGAGTCAGTGTTGGAGCGAGCACTGAATCGACGTCGAAGGATCTCTCCCGATCCGATCGATCTACGCTGTGATTTGGGAATCGAATCTTTCTTTCCCAGCCTCCTCCTCCATTGCTCCATCAGTGCAGTTTAACGGACGATAATCTTTCGCTAAACTATGAATAGCCGTGTTGTTTTTTTCTCGAGCCTACCCGCTGAAACTTACATATCGGTAGGCCACCTGGTGACCTGAAGCGTGAAACACTGGGCAAACTTGGTGTAATTTTTTGATCCCCCCTGTTAGTTTTCGCACGAAACAGTGTAAACCCCCTTCCCCCATTGATTCCCCTCCCCCACGCCATGATTCGTTCGACGAGGATTTTGAAATTACATCTTTGTTGTCCAAACACGATGACGGCCCGACCACCTTTTTTCCCCCGAGCGGGATAGCAAATATATGCTGCAGGAGTGACTTAATTCGCGCCATAATCGAGCAACGTTTTGGGGCAAGGGGAAGAATTCATGGGTCGTTTTACGACGTGCGATGAGTTTTCCACGTTAACCTCCCGCTGCACCGAGAAGTGAAAAATGTTGATGAGGCCATTGGGGTTAACACATCATTCTCCTTCCTCCCCCACCCCAAAACCACCACCATCAAAAAGGATTACACAGAAAAAAATACATGAAATAAATCCTTCTTTCTCTTCACTCCCCCACAACCACTCCCTCCTTAAGAGTGTCTCTATTTTAAAAGCTCGGTTTCGTAATGGTGTGAAAAATCTTCCTTCCAACCATTAGACCTGGCGTTTGCTCTTCAATTTTTGGTGCTCAGTTAATCACCGCTGCGCAAAACAGGAACTTAATTCAATTAAAATTCCCCAGCGTAGGTGGTGGTGCTCCATACTCGCTAATTGCCGCAAATTAGGTTTTTTCTCCTCTATCTCTCTCTCTCACCGGGCAGTGCGCGCGCGTTGCACAAATAACTATCCAACCAGCGGCTGTATTTTCGAGAGGCTCCCCGTATAGAGTATAATGAATGGCGACCTGAATTTCGGGAGAATGTCACGACGGCCATATGTCCAAAAGCGTTCCTTGATGACGTAATGACGTAGATATAAGCGTGGCTGCGAACGCACGAAGTCACGTGTTGACTCTGATGCTCCCTTCCTTTTTTTTTTAATAAAAGGGGAAATATTTTTTGTGCCATTCTCACATTTGATTTCCCAATCTGGCGCAAAAACGTATTTATTTTTAAATTATTATCATACATGCACTGTATGCTATATCATACATTGTAATTAAGCTATGCTCGTACTTAGGTTTTCGATGTCGTAATTAGATATTAAAATATAATGAAATATTGAACAAACTATTTTAAGATGTCACCCGATGAAGTTGATATTAATTTAAAGGAGCGAAATCTAAAGTTTCAATTTAGTAGGTACCGTATTTTTTGGCCTATAAGACGCGTTTTTTTCTCTATAGAAATCAACATAAAACCATCCTATGTCTCATGTGGTTATAGAAGGTTTTTTTGGAATACTCAGTCAAAAAGAGGTGAGTCTTATAATCCAGGAAAAATTTTTTGTTATTTGGAACATAGCTAGTTGTTGCTAGCTAATTATACATCTTGTTACTTAAACTAGGAAACTACATAACTAGGAAACGGTTACAAAAAACCGATATTATAAATGAGTCTACAAAATTTCTCCTTGATTAATCCAATGATTAACTGTAAAACTTTTTGATAACTGCAATAAGAATCAAGAAGAAGACGCTTTATGTTTAAAAAAAATATTAAAATTGTGATTCTATCATCAACTTGAACTTTTTTTTCTATGAGTCACCTCTCAACAATTTTAAGAGGTGCCTGTCAAGTCTCCCACTCACCTTCAGCCAAGAAGGAATTAAAGTTTTACTAGATGTTCCCAAATTTGAGCGCGGAGATAGCGCTGTTTTTCAAGGTAAGTCGCGTGAACACGGATCTGAGACTTGGGAGGAAAATTAGGAGAGCTATATATTTTCAAGTTATGTAAGACGTGGTCTCAGTATCGAGCTAGGAGACGCTGGCGGCGAGATTAATAGTGCCTCGCCCACAATAGGTGGTTTGCGTTTCGCGGCACCGATATAACGGGCAATCTAAACGTGCATTATATCACTCTGCACTTTACTACGTAGCATGTTGAACGTTGTTCAATATGTGTTTTCCTTGGTTTCGCCGCGCGTTGCCGGAATAGTCATAGTACACCAGGGCGAATGCGCGGTGACGCAATTTCTTTCCGAGCGACTCTCTTGATCCCAGCCGGTTCTGATCGCGGAGTGACCAACCGAACGAATAATCCTTTAGGTTGGGACAGGGGCGAGGGCCCTGACCCATGTTATTCAACACATGTTTTCGCCACACGCCTTAACTTTTTGAATCCGTCGCAAGTATTTTGTAGGTGTCTCACATGTCTGTTAAAATTTTCTTACCATTGTACCCGCAAGAGAAGAAAAATAATCGACTACTAAAAGATTTTGAAATTAAAATTTTATTTTTTGCCTGATTAATTGTATCCGTGCGCAATTCGTTGACTTAACGATCACCATAACTACACCTTCAAGATAAGAATAATGATAACACTAAAATAACTTTATTTGACAGATTGAGACTAGGTAGTCTCACTTCTTCCTCCTATCCCCTTGTCACGAATACAATAAACAGCACAAATTTATTCGTATTTATAAATAAAGAGAGAGACATTTTTATAAACACTTTGGACTAAGATGGAGAGAGATGTTAACTGGGTAGGTGTGTATTTACAATTGTGTGGGGAAAACGTCAGACTAGCAGGCCGTTGTCCTTGGGTGAGATAAGACCTACTGCAAGAGCACACAGACACACAAGAAGGCGGGTGAAAAACCTGCGAAAATCTTCTGGCTGTGTGCTACTACGATTAGAACTGATTTTCTTAAGAAAAACGATAAAAAAGTAAATTAGGAAACAGTAAACAGGAGTAAATTATAGTCTATATGAATATCCGTGCAAATATATGAATTCATCATCTTGGGAACCGTCATGGGGTGAACATGCATAATAAATGAAAGAAAATTGGTTACAGGATAGAAACAAACACACCACTCTTATATGTATGTAAACCCACACACACACACACACATATATTCAATGCAAACATAAGTATGTATATATATATATATATATATATAAATGTACACAAACGCCTGATAACATCAGAATAGTAATTGTTTATGAATGAAAATTATTATTTGCCTGGAAAATAATAATAACTAGCAATCGCATGAGTGGACGTAGAAACGCATGCCTAGTTGGATGCTCCACATGCCACACTTCGTGGCTGCGAGATTATGCCGCGCATTGAGTGGGTGCACTGCACGTACGGGACGAGTCTCAGTGGAACTTGGTGCTCTTATCCGCCGCGAAAAATTTATAAGCATTCACACCGCATTTGTGCGTGAGAGGATGAGCACTCAGAGCGTGGCGGAAGGGAGTCAATTCTCGGCATCACTTCGGAAACGCCTCAGCCGCAAGTGGATGCTAATGGCGGGCGACGGCACAAGGCCGCCTTCGCGCCGGCGAGGCCTCTTCAATAATTGGGTACGAGATCGACGAAGAAAGGAGCAAATGATGTGATAAGCTGACCGGGCACCTCGATGCGGACGGGCTCCCGGGAGCGAGCGGGCGAGAGAGAGTGGGAGAGCCCCACCCCCCCTTCCTCTTTCTCCATCTCTCTGAGCCGGAAGACATTTACCCGGCATAGGAATAAGACATTAACGCTCATCAGCAGGCGAGATCGCGATGAGAAATCAGAAACGGTGACTGACTAACACACACAATCTTTCCCTCCTTTGAGCGTCCGGTGGAAACGAACGTAAATGAACATCGCTCTGAAATGAATTCATCGAGACCTACGTGCCTTGCACCTATGAAAACTGGGCAAAACGTATACATAAGTGTCGACGAAGAATGCTCTTTACAATGATGGATTTCCCCACGGATTTGAACAGGATCGTGTTAAAGTTAACGAGTCCAATTCCCCTTCTCATAGTGACGAGAAAATTAAGTTAGCATAAATTCTTTATATGCTAGCTCATCGACCTTGATTTTGCTGTGTTTATATCCGTGCTCGACAAGTCTTTCAAGCAGACATTTAGAAAGGATGAAGGGTTTTTCAGGATTTTGATACTGCGTTGCTGCGTTCTTTTTTCATTGCGTCATCATTTTAAGGACTTGAGACTAAATCTAAGACATTTCTGGTGAATTTAATTCTGTTACTTGATTCTAATTCATATAACTTTAAAATTCATTAAAAACTAGTAATTAAATTAAATATAATTTATATATTAGAAAAAGGAATAACGTACTCCGTTTTTTTTCACTCCGACGAAGATGACGCCGTAGCGTTGAAACTAGTCATACCAGATTAAAAATCTTAGTGGAAAAATACGGAGTACATTATTCCTTTTTCTCAAAAATGGATTTCCACATAGTTATGCCTGAAAATATATAATTTATATAATTAACATTACATTTTTTTAGTTAAAACTATATGTTGGCTATCATTCTTGACCTCTTTAGCTCTCTTCTAATAATGTGTCATCGACAAAAATCACAAAGGAAACAAAGGATCAGAACATTTATTTTACTTTAGGATTTTAGTCGCTAAAGTCATTTTTATGAGATAGCTGATTTATCCCTAAGAGCGAAATAATCCGAAACCCAAATATTTAGAGAATTCTATTAATTAATTGTTACTTAAATCCTACCACTTTCGTTATAGCTTTGAGCTCAAAGCACTTAAAATATTTCATTTAGCGATCATTCGTAAAGTTAATCCTATCGATGGCTTTGACTGTCATTGAATTTGGAATTCCACATATTGATATGCTTCTTAAACGAATTTAAAAAATTTATAATCAAAACTGAAGCTAATTTTCTAAAACTATCTCTTACATATTCCATCCACATTTGCCCCCTTAAACCTCATTTTCGGTTTTAGATTACTTTTACTGTACTTGATTAATACTCAGGGCGTACATATATTTATTATAAATTTTCTTTGAAATAAAATTACAATCAAGTTACCAATTTATTGACTTAAAGACATTTAAGTGTCATTTGTTGATTGAAGTTCTTTTAATACATTTCTGCTGACCCTTAATATGTTTTTACTGAACTGATGTATAATATTCTTATACATATATTACTGATGTATGATAGTCTTTGTAGAACATTATCTTCATTGACCGTGGAATCGTGCACTTGAGAAGCTTAGAAGAACGGTGGCGAGGACGTTCACGTAAACGAATGAGCAAATACAGTATTTATCCTGTGTTCTTATTTTATTAGTCTTTTTGCTCAACCCTGGTTAGTTCTTTATCAAACGCGAAAGGAATGATGAAATATTTCTTAAATTAATTTCTAATGCAAAATGAGGACTTGCATACATGAGATCACCCCGTAATAAATAAGTGAAAACCCCTGAGATATGCAGCTAAAACAAAAAAAAACAATCTTCGAATTATATCATTATTTAAAAAATTGGCAGTTTTTCATCAATAACAAATTGTGTAACAGGAATATAAATCTCATCGACGTTAACAGAGACATAGAAGCAATTACATCCATCGATTAATCTAATATTCCACAACGTAGAATCACCATAATCATCGAAATTATCGAAATTTTTTTACTAATTCAGACTCACCCGAAGTCCTCGATTCGTTTAACATATCGAGGGTCATAGCGGAAATTTAACGAGCCCGTAAATGTCAATAAATCACCGTTCACGATAGATGTAGTAGTATTGAATTCAATCAATTCATGGTCGACTTTATGAAACCGCATTATGATTGTAGGTAAAAAACGTCAGTTTCACAGGGAATTTATTACAGATCTCATGATGTAACCTCTTTGAGGTAACCGGGTGTACCGCAATAAATTCCCTGTGAAACGGAGAGAGTTTTTATTTACATTCAGATGTAGTACTGCTGAACTGAAAGTCTTTCGGCAATCTTTCGATCGAAATTCGTTCTCTCGAACGTACGGTCCATTATTTCAGCATGGCCTCTTGAGCGCAAATCAGGTTTCTGCACTACCCCCTACTACTTCTCCCCCCCCCC
>WURS02001405.1:0-12802 GCA_011762765.2 Rhinocypha anisoptera
TACCCTCTTGATAAATCGCATGAAAATGTTTTTCATGCGAAAATGGTTTCCTTCTGTGTTTGAATAATTTTTATCCCTGTCACGTGGTACACAAGGTAGTGGCTCAACCCCTGCCACACGCTCTTGCGGCAGTTAGCAGGGTATTATGTAGTGAATTAATAATTATCGCGAGACAATTCAATCGATCGATCGATGATATCCCTAGTTTGCCATTCGACGAAATGTGTCGATCGAGAGTGTCGCCCTCGAATGAGTCGCGCCGTCGAGGAGACCGGTGTCCATCGTCGCCGACGTCACGAAAGAGCACGGAAGATGATTCCCCCCCCCCCATTGGTGTCACAACTGTGTGAAAATGATGATCTTGAGAATGAAGTACATGCCCAATCAATGAGATGACATATTACAATCTACAGATCTAATGAAAAGCAATCGTTCCACTTTTCCCAGTTGTCTAAGTTACTTATAATTGAGTGGCGTTGCGTCGAAAGTGACTGGAAAGATGAGGAAGAACCGTAAATACCTACCAGAAGCTTCTACTAGTCATATTCCACTTTGTGAAGCACTGGGTAACTCTCTTGATCCGAGAATAGTTTGAGAGAAATATTAGGTATGTCTATGAGTTTCCACCTAGGCACAAACTGTGGCCAAGGGATAATGTTCCTTTTTACAGTAGGATAGGCTATTCTAAAAAAAAAAAATAGAAAATCCCAGAAATAATGATGCTATATTAAAGTAGATTATTTCGTAAAATGAAAAGGATTAATTTGAAATTAATTTTCTTGTAATAAACCATTGCCTTGAACTACACAGGCTGTGGCTACAATGGACACGAGCCGTATCCTTCCTTGGAAAATCAAACACAAAAGAGTTTAATTTCTGATTGGCTTGACCATGTTTGATCGATAGAAATTTACTTGGATGTTCAATATTTGTGTAATGTTCGGTAGTTTCAAATTTATCTACTGTATAAATTTTATTTTTTTATTTGGAAATAAAGCAACCCAATGAAATGTCGATAAGTAGTCAACGAAAGCGCGACAATGCTCTATAGATGATGATGCGATCTGTCACTCTGTTACCATATGGAAGACTGAAAGCGTTGCATTCTATGTGCCGAACTTCCCAGTAGAGGAAAAGGTCAAGCGAAGCTCTCCTTTAGCGTGAACATAATTCAATTAAAAAGTCAAATAGATTTAGGAAATTATTGTGAAGAAACTTTTCCCTTCTGTTCCTGAAAGCACATGTAGTGATGGAACTGCATTTAACTGTGGAAAGCGCCGTCGTGTTGTCGTGAGATGTCTGATTGCTGACAGTCGTCCTCGAAAGAAGGCTTCTTCGCCTCGGAAAACTGAAGCATGACCTATTCTCTCTCCATTTGAATATTTCTGAGAGTGATACCAGTTTCTTTTTTTACCTACCCCTCGCCCCCTCCAAATCTAAATGCCGAATGCATGGTTGCGAATTAAGCCTGACCGTCCTTCCAAACCACCACCTGCCTCCCCTCAAACGCCTGGCTTCGCACTCTGAAGAGGCCAAGCCTTTTAAACCTCCAAGGGAGGTTGGTGTACCTGTTTCTGCTATTCTCCGATAGAGGAGCTGTTCGCTGGTGTGTCAAATAGTAAATTCTAATTCTTCTATTTACTCATTATCGCTTGCATGAAATGAAATTTAAAATGGCGCAGTAAAATTCCTGAATATCAAAGATATTTTGTATTGTTTGGTTTTTTCCATAAAAAAATATTTAACACAAATTTCATATTATATTTTGAATAAATTGAACTTAAATCAAAATCTAAAACAGA
The DNA here is from genome assembly GCA_011762765.2 of Rhinocypha anisoptera. Classification (NCBI taxonomy): domain Eukaryota; kingdom Metazoa; phylum Arthropoda; class Insecta; order Odonata; family Chlorocyphidae; genus Rhinocypha; species Rhinocypha anisoptera. Next base: position 1,803 of record WURS02001405.1, read on the forward strand.
GCGAAAAATTCTAGTAGAAACTCTAATTGCTAGTCAAAATTTTTTTATATCTTCAATCGTTGGGCGAAGAGAAGGAAAACTGTTTTCGGGGCAGTGGTGATTAGCCTTAAGGTTGGTTTTTGATGTGCCATAGGTTAGATTTATCCCACTTCATCTTAACTTAATCTCATAAAATATATAATCTGCAAATTTTTGCTTTCATTCATTGATTATTTTGATTTATAACAATGTAAGTAGTTGAAAGGGTATCAAGCAACTAGTAAATTTAATTGTGTAACACAGAGTTAAGGATGAGGATCTTTTCCTTATTCACACTTGTATGCATCCGTAAAATAGTTACTAACCTAATTTTTTGGTGATTTAAGAGATGGTGGTGGCCGATACATTGTGGAATTCCATTTGTAGGTCATGGAAATAAAACTTTGTAATCCATATATACATTTATTCAATTGTTCAACATGTTTCACTACACTGTAGCATCTTCAGGACCAAAAGAGGTCCTTAAGATGCTACAGTGTAGTGAAAAATGTCGACCAATTGATTAAATTTATATATTATATGTGGATTGCAAAGTTTTATTTCCATGAACTGAAGCAGTGATTGATATTTCTGAATAGATTAGATATGTATCACTCAGGTAATCTTTGCACTCTACTCAGTTTGCAATAGCGCTTTGTGTTTTCAATCGATTTCAATGATATCTGTCTTTAGCTTTAATTTTCCAAAGCAACTTTCCTCACAGGAGTTCTTTTCACTAATATCTGCCATAGATTCATTTAGATTTTAAGCTTTTGTGCACCCCCACCTAGATTGATTAACCGACCGCCTTGCATGCGATCATTGGCCATTGTTCAGATTTCATCCACGATGCGAGACCCCACCTATCTTCCGGGGAGCCCGCATCCTCATCACCCTATCCTTCGCCCAAGAGAGGGTTTGACTTCTCCTCTGGCGTCTCCTCCCCATCTTCACCGCGCCACCGTGCTACTCAGCGGCACCTCTCCTCAGGAGCCGCCTCCATCTCATCCTCCTCATCTGTCGCCACCGCTGCGCCCCCTCCCTTCAACTTTGGTGCCGCTTCTGGACACACTGCACCCACCACTGCACTAAATGATGCTCACATTGCTACTAACCCTTTTGTGTTTGGTTCCTCAACGACCATGCCTGAGACAAGGAGTGAGTTTTTGGTTTTAATTTGATTTAATCCTTTGGCTTTGAAAAGTAACATGGTAGAGGTCTGGCATACCACCGAGCATTCAACTTACACTGACTGAACCAATAATTAATTGTCACTATAGTCTCTTGAAATATGTAATAAGATTACCACATGCCAAGTATAAGTCCCATTATTTGGTTAAATTGAACTATAAAGTGTGGCTGGAGAATGTTACTGAGAACGTAGGCGGAAGAAAAGGAATTTACTTTCCAGCAGCAAAAATAGCGGATATGCTTGGTAAACGATATGTATATTTTATGTTGGCAAGTTTTATTGTGAGTTTATTTAATTATAAATTATATCAATGTTATATTGCAATATATTTCATGCTACAAAATTTTATCCGAGTATATGGCTAAAGTACCCTGTTAAAAATCATTTGAATTTTCATGCATATAATTTCTTCCTTAATTTGGACCTACAACTATCTCAAGTGACTGAAAAATTGCATTTACCTTTATGCCTGCAATCCTGCATCGTTATTGGGTATCAATATTTTATTATATTGAGACCACATACCATCTCTGATCCTGATTCCCTTGCTTAAGAGAAATAACATTTACTGTCAATAATTCAATAGAATGAAATCAGACAGAACCTCATGTTGAAAACCACCCTTACGGATGAAATCAATCAACATATAACCCTGTAAAGAAGAACTGAAACTACCTACCTCTGAAAACAGAAGCGTATTAGGTTGTGACCTACACAGTGAGCACATCACATAAGGTAGCCTGAGTCCTTAAGAAATGTGATTTTGTTATGACATTTAAAAGTGGGACCAAGGCCACATATCTCCTCTGCAAAGAAAAGGACCAACAATGAAAAAAAACATACATTTTGGTCTCTAAGCAATAATTAAAACTAAGAAAAATCCTACAATGGCCAAAAGTCATGATTCCTGAAATGCAAATTAGAGAAAAACTAAAGTTTCATGATAAGTAAAACAATGCTGACTCTCTTCTACTGTAGAGAGTGACTGCAGAGAGGTCAGAACCAGGACAAGTGATCTACTCTGACATATCCAGTTATATTTCCAAGGAAAATAGGCATTTTCCTATTTTGAGATGTGAGGCAACAGAAATTGCAAAAATCCCAACAAATTGAAATATAGAAGACAGCTACAGCCTTTTTCATGTTTGGAAATGAATTTTCCACAACAAAAACGATGCAGCAATTGTATCTTTAAAAAAAACTACCCAGAAGGAAGAGATCTAAACTATAGGGCCCTAGATACCATATAGCAACAGATGACTATGCTTTTTTTCTTGTTGGCAGAAAAAAGGTCAACTCCAAGGAAAGTGGTAATAGTATGTTTTAAAAATTTCTAAGTTGGGACTTATATTTGGATGGCTACTAAATATGGCAGTTTGTAAATAAATTATTCTGATGAATTCAGGAAAATTATAGTGGCAAGAGAAAAATGTAAAATGTTACACTGTATTTGCATGAAAGTAAATTAACATTTTTTATCCCTCCTAGATTTCTGGAGAAAAAAGTGTTTTTCTCATAAATGTAGGCAAAATCCTTGACTTTAATGGATTTCATAATACATAAGATATTAATGTCTACCATTGTAGAAAGTGAAAGGCTCTTTGTTTGCTTCAACTTTCTATATATATGCATAAAATGTTGATAAACTTAAATATTAGGTATTAAATTACTGCTATTGGCTATTATTAACAATTATTTCCTTTGTGGGTTCCAAAGAGAGGGGATTTTCTTAGAACCAGGTTCATCTGAGATTCATGCAAATACTTATAACCTCCTCTCCATAGGCATGCTATTCCTTATGACTAACTTTCACTGGATGACAGGTATGGCAGTCTTCTACTGTAAAGAATTTTGCAATCTTATTCATTATTTTTGTAGTTAATTTTTGGTGATGGTTGACTTATACTATCTTTATGGAACATCTGGCTTTTTGAGTTTATAATTAAAACTCTCCCATTAGTGTTTTAAAAATATAAAATAGAAAAGATTATAGATAATTTTCCTCTGTCACTGCATGATCTTAACAACCACTCTTTTCTATTTGCTTTTGTTTGAGTTTTTAGAGAAGCTATTTATTGAAAATATTTAAGCATAATTAATCTCTATGCTATTTTTGATAAAAAATATCTTCATCAAACAAATGTCTAATATATGTAAGATGTTTATATATTGTTTATTTATAAGCTCTGGAATTTAGTTAGAAAATTAATGCGTATCTCTGAAACCTACTAATAATTTTTCTTCTTTTTTCTTCCTTATTAAATGTTTTTCTCAGTAACTTAAAACGTTATATATTAAAATTCATTACTTTTTTGGCTTAAGACTTTGCCAAGGTATTGTTGTTTAGCATAGACGCTCTATGAATAAATAAATGCAATTTTTTGCCATACTATGTGCTTCCAGAAAGGAAAGCGTAGTTAAGTTGATTAAACTAAATGTCATATAATTGAACCATTTACTTCTTTTATCAATATTTATTTGAATATTTTCTGATAATAAAACAAAAGTGTAAAAACCTCAAGGGAAAAATTTTAATGTCTAGTGTAAAAATATTCTACTTGTTACGATATGTATTTTAGATCATACTGATCAGTATTTTAAACTATGTATTAATTTTTTGCTTACTTCTGTGTTCTTTAGACAATTTAGCAAAAGCAACATATATGTACTTAGCTGCATACTGCTCTGCTTCTTTATCTATCTTTTACACCTACAGAGCACTGTTTTATGATGTGATTTTATTCATTGTAAATTGTTAAAATATCGTTGAAAAATTATATTATTATGAATATTATTGAACCTAATTACTTCATTTTTTTCTTCTGAAGGCATCATGTTTTAACTCATATAATGATATAATCATAGCTCATTGTTTTAAGGGTATAATGCATGTTTTTATGTGAAGCTATCATGTTGGTCCAGTTCTGCCACATATGGCGAATTTACCCATCATTTGAAGGTTATATGCTCTGAAAATGGTGATGTAATTAATACCTAGTTTCATTGGTGATTCCTGTGATGAAATTTTTATAATTCTTTATCTTGTGGCCCTTAATATGATTCATTAAAGGACACCCAATATACAGGCCATTTACATGCACATGTATAAAATTTTATGAAGGAAATCATGCATGACATCTTTTTTATACTCTACTGCTTTATTAAATACCTCCAATCACCTTAATAACATAGAAAAGCTCAAGGCTGCAACAAGACTCCTAATGTGTGGTTCTTAGTGAGTTAATGCCAATGTCCACATCTCTAACGCCTTTTCTTTATGAAGATCCATTAACGGACATAGGTATTATATTAAGAGCAAACACTAAGTCGATAAATTCTTTGTTCAAAAAAAGTTTTTCTTATGGGTATTTATCACATTGATGAAAATATATACTCAAATGGTTTACTTCACTTGTTCCAAGATTGCTGCAAATCAAAGTGTGGTGTAAAAGTATCTATGAATGTTATATTATGTTTGCAACTACATCCTTAGGCTTTTTGTGAGGGATGCAGCAGAAGAAGGATGTTTTGTCGAAAAGACACGAAATGGTCTTTTTCATCCTGTACTTTTGTTCCAGGTAGTGCCACAGATGCCTCAGAGAAGGCAGAAGGCACTTCTCAGAAGACGACACAGTCTCAGGTAAAGGAAGGGCCAGGTCCTCCCGGGGTGAGTGGTCTGACTCCAGGGCCCTCAAGCGGTAGCAGCAAGCCACATGAGAGAGAACGGGAAAAGGACAAGGAGAGCAGCAAATTCGCTGCACTTCAGAAGTGGCTGAAAGGGGAAGAAACAAGACACATATCAGAGAGGCGAGGATCACCTGGCCGGTTGGTTTCAAAAGATTTTCTGAATTTCATTATTTTCAATACTAATGAAGGGTTTCAGGTTTTCCAGGTGAATAGATTGTAGGAAGAGTTTTCGGGCTTCTTATTGGATCCTATAGTTTATCAGCACTGATATTTTGACCACTAAGAGTACCATGAACTCTTACATTAATATTTCTGCACTCTGTTGTATAGCAATGCAAATGTACTGCTCTCTCTCTCTATATATATATTTTGGGTTCTTTATACTCTTACTTCGAAGTGTCCTATACTTGTACTAGAGATGTGCGATTTCAAGGACTGAATCAATTTGACGAAATTGATTCAAATTATATTGTGTGAATCGATTCACTCAGAAAATCGGATCCTATAAATTTATGTGAATCAATTCGATTCGTTTGGAGATCATATGATAAAAACTGGATTGAATCAATTTGCTGTCAAGCAATTGGCTGTGAAAGAGCACGTGATTCAAAGATGCTTTTATTTTTCCGTGGTTCGTGAGACGTGATAATTTATATAAATAACTATATGAATCTCTATAAATCTCAGAATATTCTTAATTTTCCTTGTTTGTGTATTTTTCACTTAATTTTATTTGTTCTTCAAAACAAAACCTTATTTGAGGTCAAGACCAATGGTGAAGTACATAGATATGACACCAGAGGTTACAAAGACCTGAGGGTAGTATGTACTTCTAAGCCTTTTTGAAAAACCTATATAGGAATGTATGTTGGTGTGAAGTTCCTTAATATTCAACCAAAATATTTAAAGTAAATATCTAATGGCACACTCTTCCAACATGAACTTAACAAATGTATGGTTAATTTTATTTACTATTCAACTGATGAATTCATGAGTATGGATCATGTACGTAAGTTGATATGCTTGTTGTTAAACTTGTGCCTGGACATGTGATTTCTTGAATTGTTCTCTTCATGTAATATTCATGTCCCAGAACTTAAAATTAATTAAAAGATTAGGATTTCATATACGGTACACCCTCTCTAAGTTGACCATCCATGCTTCCAATTGATAGTGGCCAACATGGGAGGTTTTAATGCATCTGTGTAATTCCTATTTTTTTATTTTCAGAGATCTTCCCCCTGAACTGGTTGGAGTATCAGTGAAAGAATTAGTCAAGGCAATAGGGGAATCTCGTGCTAATGGCAATGGTGTCACACCACCTGGCACCCCTCCAAGAAGGACCTCAAGGAGTTCAAGCCCCAAAGGTGTTGCCCATTCAGGCCCATCGCCATCGCCTCATCTTAACAGCAGGAGCTCAAGTCCAGGTAGAAATCCAAATTTGTTATGCTTGAGGTAGACAAAGGTTTGAGCTTATATGACCTTTGGTTATTTTATCATCTTGATATGGTTCAATCTTATCTAACTTTATTACTGTATTCCATAGGATATTATGAGTAATTTTGATCTGATTCAGATGTTTAGAAACCGAGCTCGGGTTTATATTTTATCCTAGTCTGTAATTAATCCTTAAGAACCGGATTTAAATTCCATCTTTAGGGCCTATCTGCCATGTTTAAATTAGGGTACATACTTTATAAATATTTTGTCTATGTTTCTTAAATATCTGGTAACTCCGTTTCTAATTGCAAAACTTTTTTCAAACAGAATGATGGTTTTTTAAAAATAACTCTTATATTTCCACAAAAGATTTTTCAAACAAAAAACATTTTGCTCCTTAAACCCAGCTGAATCTGAATATTAGCCTTTGCTTAGGTGTTGGGTAAATGCAAAGAAAAATTTGTCATGCTCATGTGAAATGGTTCTTATATGAGTCTAATAAAACATATATTTACCTTTGTGTCATCACATTAGTTTGTTGGTACCATGTGTTACTCCTCAAAAAATAAATTTCCACATGCAGGTCTACATTGTATGACACAAAATGTGTAGGTTTTGCTTAGTTTTATTTCCACAGAATATTATCGACATGACTGTTTTCGACGAATTATCGTCATCACATGGTCGGGCGGTCATCATTATCATTCGAAACCGGTCATGTAGATAATATTCTGTGGAAATAAAACCATGCAAAACCTACATATTTTGTGTCATTATGGAATTCCATCAAGTGACGGCCTCCTCAGTGAATTTTATTCTACATTGTATAGCTTGCAATTGAATTTTGTTCCTGTGGACTATATTTGATGAGAAAACAGCACCAAGCTCTGCTCCCCTTTACAGACCAATGCCTTTAAAATTTGCAAATTCAAATTGGTAAAGGAGTCATAAGATATATATAATAAAGCCAAATGAAAAGTGTAGTTCAGATATTGGTTTCCATAGACATACCAACCTTATGGGTAAAAAGTATTTTCATTAGATTTTGGATGATTTATTGTCATCTGAGTACCATGCAGACAGTTTCCAGGAGCTGGTAGGTTTTCCATGATGTTACCGTGAACCTGACTAAAACATTTTCCTGGTGAGAAGAGGTAAATTAAAACTCTTTGCTGTTCCACAAAATATATTTCTTACTGCAACCAGTTTTGATGTAGAGTATTATCTTCTGGCCTAGTTTTTTCCCTTTTTCGATGATAAAAGAATCAGAAATGCAGGTGTTTTCCACAACTGGGAAGCACTGCATGACTCCATGTTGAAACACTCTTCTAGTACCATATATGTGATAATCAACCAAAAATCGTCTAAATTTGCCTAAAAAAACAATTTCAATTGACTCTGGTGAATTTTAATCCACCAAGTACTTTGGTAAAAACTTCATGCATGTACATACATATAATTTAATGAGACACAAACTTTAAAATTCCACATCAAAATTTTAACAAAAAAAATTCCACAGATTTTTATGTGGAATTTCAAAGTTTGTGTCTCATTTAATCATGAAGCAGTTCCACAAAGTCACGCCGGAAACTATTTCCTATACATATATATATTTTGTAGGGGTCTGCAGTGTGGCTGGAGTATGCAGCACTGGGGGTCTTGGAAGTGGTATGGGAGGGGCTGGAGTGGGCGGGGGAGGTGGATCGCAGAGGAGAGGTTCAGCACACAGCGACACCACGAGTGCTCTCGTGAGCAGCTTAACCCGCGATCTGTCGCAGAGTCCAAGTGGCAGCTCCTCGGTGCTCACCCGCTCAGCAGACAGTCCGAATGGTGTCCTTGCACCCCCTCCACCGCCTTCCCTGGCTTCAATGCCATTGGGAACGGCACCTCATAGCAGCCTTCCACGTGATATCCCTACATCTGGTGATGACAAGGTAATGCAGGTGTGGTGGAAATTGTCGTTTATACCAAACTTTGGTAGAAATTGAATCAAGGCTGGGTGAAAGACCGTGAAATGATGAGCTGTACCGTCTCTACAATATGAAATTTTATTCATCCATGTGTTTTTTATTTTCTTTTAGACAATTCTGTACCACAGAATAATATTTTTTGCATTGCTCTAGACTGGGTCTTAATAGAAAAAATTATCTAAGCTGTAGAAAAAACAACTTCTATTTAATGTGATGTTCATGACTTTCTGTGGGCGTGAGAAGCTTTAGGTAATGGATTTTATAATGAATATTGTCACATGTAGGCATACTTCTTAAATTTTAAATAGGTAAAGTCCTAACTGCTTTATCTATTCTAACTGATCATAATTTCAACAAATAATGTTGCCCTTCAACTCAGATAGCAGTAGCTTATACATGTATATCAAGGAAAAAAGGGGGAGAACAGGCAGTGGAGTAGTAAGGTTTATTAGAAGGGAGTAATTGGGTGAATATTGTGAAAAAAAGCCCCAGGTGACAGTCAAATCAAACAGCTGAAAGATGCACCAGGGTAGTGAAAGAAGTGTTAACTAGAGGGTAGCAGGACAGAAATATGAAAAGTGATTAATGAGTGGTAAATAGTCTTTACTTCAAATGTGTTACATTCTGAATGAATTTTCGATATGGTAATTGTAATTGATGCATTATCTAATTATATTAATGAATTTACCACTTTATGACTTATTATTGTCCAATATTCCAATATTTAAGTCCAAGATAGAAGAATTTATATGAAGTTTAAAAATTTGACTCATTTGAAGTGTTAATAGTTTGCTGAAAGAATTTTTAGTCTTTTTTTGAATAATGGTTTGAAACCTTATAATTCAGTCATTTACTTCCAGATCTTTTCTTAATTTTAATCTGAATATACATATACTTCATTTGTTCAGCATTTCTTAAAGTGGTGAAATAAAAGGACATGTTGTTTGATTTAGGAACATTCGTTTAATAAATTTATAAAGGCTTTTATGGAAGTGTACTATGAATGTTTGGCGGAAACTTAGGCTTGTATCTTGTGAAAACTAGCTCATGGATTATTATTACTGTGTGATAGGCAGTGGTGAAATCCTACCATTTCATGTGATCCTGTTCCTAACATTGTAAAATCTTAAATAAGTGGTGGTTGAATAATCTGAAAATAAGTTAATGTCCTCACAGAAGAGGTGTTGGATTGAGCTGTAATTTCCTGGCAGGATGCTGAAGAGAAGTTACTAGACTTTTGCTAAGAATTTTACCATGAGATCTCAGTTAATTAGATGTTTCCATAACTATGTCATAAATGTTATAATAAACATGCTGTACACAAAACTGTCCAAAGAGCTAATAATATAATCAATACTATTACTATAAGTCCTGCTGAGGATGAAGGAGGGTTTTCTGTATGAACACAATTCTGACAAAAGAAATTACAATGAAGATGAAAATACTTGGTTTTTCCACATGAAAATTTTAACGAATCACTGTTTTAATGAATCAATCGAAAATTTTAATAAAAAATGAAAAATATGAATCGCTTCCACAAAGTAACGCCTTCAAATGCCCAAAAGAAATCACCTTGAAGGTCTGCCAAGTAAGAATATGTGGCAAGTCTTCTAGTAATAAATTTCATAGGGCTTCTGTTGGATGTTTGGGACTGCAGCTTCCCCATTAGAACATGGCTAAGTAACCAGATACACCTAATGAGAGTCAAAAAGCATCATACTTCTGAACATAAACATGATGAGAATACAATTCAATGTGGAAGTGTCTTAATAAATAAATGAGTTCACTAAATTATTAAAGTGGTATAATTCTTTCTGATCAAATAAGTGATTCTTCCATTCTCAGGCTGAAAATAAATAGACAGACTATGTCCCTATAGATTACCTGCCTTTATAGAACTGGTTCCTGGATATTTTGGATGTACATATTGGTATTGGGTGTGAAACAATTATGAGTTTAAACAAGCCAGTGTAAGTGATTAAACATGGCCAAGCATTACTAAAGCTACCAAAGTGCAATTTTACCATTCTGAAACTTTTCCTGTGTGGTATGTTAATTACAGAGATATAATTAAATAGATGACGATGAAAAAATAATGTAAGGTGCCATTTCATCAGTTCCCTTCACTTCATCCACCTCAGGTGGATGAAATTTAAGTTTTTGTGTGATCCACACTTATAATTTTTGAAGAGTAAACAAATTCGACACATGCTGAGGTCCAAGCTTTTTGTGTACTGGACAGGAAAACACCATGGAAAAGAATCAACCAGACCATGTAAATCTGTTACATCAAAGGTTCAGTAATGCATAATTTTATTAACATAGGGATTTATAATCTTAGGAATAAGAAACGCTTGCAATCTCGTTACAGTATAGGTTGCAAATGCTCCTTATTCCTAAGACTATGCATCGTTTCCGCCATATCTCACCTGACTGTATATCCTTTGCCAGGGATTTGTGTTGAATTCTTCAACTGTGACTACTATTCTTCCAGTACTTCTACCTTTCAATGTTCAACACTACTTCATTTCAGGATCCAACAATAGACAGCCCAAAGACGACCACGCAGACTGGGACTCAAACCAGCCCGGAGGGAAGTCGTGCGCACTTCAGTATTGGGTCAGGAGGGGCAGTGGGCAGCGCAATCCCCCTGGGCGATCAGTCACACCCGTTGAGGCTCTCCCCCAAGTTAT
>WURS02001435.1:0-12800 GCA_011762765.2 Rhinocypha anisoptera
TTTAAGGATTTTTCAACACTGAGAAATGCCTCATTTTCATCATTTATAAAGATAATAATGAAGGCGGTAGTGTGACTTTGTAGCATTTTGAATTTTGGCGGTAGTGTTGATTCAGTCCGCCGTACCGCCTTCATTATAAATTGCTGAAAATGAAGCAGTTATTGGTGTTTAAAAATTCTTGAAAAACTATTAAAATTAAATTCTATTCTATGTTGTCTATATAATTTAATATTGGTTATTTAAAAGGGTCACTTTTTGGATTTGGTAAATTCTGAGAAGGGATGGATAAATATTGCTGGTGTGGGAAAGGATGGCAGCTCTCCTAGAATCCCGTTTCCGATACAGTTCTCAGACAATGAAATCAAACAACAGGAGGGGAACGGCGAGTTATGGGCTCACGGTGTTGAACTCATGGAAGCATTTGTTGACGAAACTGGTAGATTTAAACATTGGATGGCAGGGTTAGTGATCTGGATCATAAAATATCTAAAAGGCAGCTAGATGAAAGGGTGAAGAGGTTCTTGGACCGTGAAGCCAGGGACGATCAAGAACGTAAGGAGTGGCTCAAAGCCCTACCGTTCGTGGATTAGAACAGTATCTAAAAATATCGTGGCAATTTCCCTGTATGGACATGAAACCATCATCCATTCAAATTTTGGGCAAGCTTTCCCTGGCTCAATGTACAATCAAACCGTTTCTCTCTGGCCAACAATACATACATAGCCTGTTTGCATCAATCCGTCTTTGGCCCTATTTTATACCCAGACAGCAACACATCCGGTGCTCGGGCGAACAAAATGCCAAGACCATATATAAAAGTACAATCCGACATGGAACATGTATTTTGTACTTGGTTCACACTAATATCAGATCGGTATCGGAACTCATTGGAAACGTTTGATCCCTCAATCCTTAATTCTAGGGCATAATTCAGGGGGTTGGGATGGGGCCAGTATATATACAGAGTATTCATACTCCCCATTCCCGGCACAATTCCATGGCGAGCTGAAACGGGAGTTGCGGGGATGAAAATCACACTATCGACTCCTCAATACACTACCATGGCCTATCGTACTGACTCCTTTGTTGGTGGTGAACAGGATGAGCGTTCTTCATGTGGAACCGAGAGTTTTCAGCTCTTCAGCTGGCCTCACCGACTCTTGCCGTATCCTTGCGTATCAAAGCACCGACATGCACCGACATGTAACTACCTGTATGTGTTGGCCATGTAAAGTGATGTGTTAGGTGACGACCAAGAAATATTTTCAGCTGATCAGATTGTTCTGTTTCTTGGACTGCGACTTGCATCGTGTTTTGTTTCTCTATGTGAATCTCAGTAATACCTCGGGCAGTAGTATATGTACTGTTGATTTTCGTTTCTTTTTCGAACTTTCTTCTTTCTAATATACATTGCGCGATTGATCGAGAACTTGACTGGGCTTGTTTAGATTCATGGCATGTTCCAATAAGTCTTTGTCCTTGATGGACCTTTTGCCTCTGCCCGACTGGGAGGTTGGCAGGTTGCGACTATCGCGATCGCTCAGCAAAAAAAGAACGAGAAGGGGAGGAAGAAAAGGAAGTTTATGTCAAGACCAGATTCACGCCGGTGCATCTCCATTGCTACTGGAAAAGAACTCGAAGCACTCATTGTGTCGGGTAGTTGTATGCTTTATTGTTGAGCCGGAGTGTACTGCTGGAGCGTCTAGGTTAGATAGATCTGGGACTGCGCGGAAATGGTTTGCTTTATTCTTTTCTTTTCTTTCTCTTATTGTAAACCCTGTCGGACATGTTGAACTAACATTTAAAGTCCTCTGTTAGCGCCGGTTTTGGGAACGATCGAGGATATCGACTCCAGTCCGGCTGATGCTGCTTGGAGAACCGTTAAAGAGCAGACAACAATACCTACAACATCGCTGAGTGTCTTTCGACAAGGCAAACCGTTTTCATCCGATGATGCACTGTCAATTGGCCGCCACTGTATCTTCTACCCTTTCGCGTTTCACAGAGATGGTACTAGCGAAAAACATCCCGATGCCATGCATATGAGTAATTTGGATGGATTCCTAAAAACAGATCTGGGACATATTCCCTACATATACGAAGGCCTCCGGAATACCTGGTTTGAAACCGAGCTTAGTCCCACGTCAGGAAATATACTGGAAAATGGACTGCAACAACTCCAGCAAGACCACGAAAGTGGTGCGAGGAAACTTGCTGCTGTGTCCTTGAACATTCTCCGGGACGTGTTAGAACACCTCGAGGACCCTATCCGCCTCGATGGTCCGTGGTGGCTGAAGGCGCGCCTAGCAGCATGGCACTTATGGAAAAATGGGCGTCCAAGCATGGACGCAGCGATTATCAGTTTCCTCCTCTTGGCTCTGCGCGAGATTACAACCTCCCTATCGCTTACAAATGTTGACTCGATGTGTAGACATTCTCACATCCACACTGCTTTGGACAGGGTACAGAAAATGATAAGATCCTTTACGCCTCGCATCAGCAACAACCTCGCCTCATACATGAGGTCCAAGGGCAGTAGCTGTAGCAGCAAACCCACTCTGCAACGCAAAACCACTTTCACCATCTTAACCCTATCAGCGAGCTCAACCATCCGCGAATGCATAGTCCAAGCAGCTCTAGCCTCCGGTGCACCCTTCATTGACGTCCGCGTTCTCGAATCACGACCGCTATTCGAGGGGGTCTCAATGGCAGGTTCGATCATAAACAGTTTCGAGGCCCTACAGAGTCACCAAAATGGCATCTTGCATCATCCCAAAGTTCGCGTAACCATCTACACTGACGCTTCTGTCGCACAGGCTGCGGCAGGTGCGGACCTCCTGCTCCTTGGTGCAGACCGTATTTCACCAGAGGGGTCGGTGAGTAATAAAACGGGGTCCATTCCCGCTGCTCTCAGTGTTCGACATATGGCGCGGGGTGGTGAGACGATCGTCGTTAGTGAGATTTACAAAGTCGCCATGCAAACTGAAAACACCACGGAGGAGCATGATATCATGGAGAATAACGAGGCATCCGAGGTAATGGGAGCGTGGGAGCAAAATGACCGTCTTAAAGGGCTAGATATAATCCAGGATCGTTTTGAATCCCATGATAGTAATCATCATGATGTTCAACAACAGCAGCCAGAACCACAGCCACAGAAAAATCAGTCCGTGGCAACTGTGCAGAACGTGTATTTTGAATGGGTACCTCCGAGTCTCATCGATACATATATCTGTGAAGATGGGATGAAGACTGCTGTTGATTTCCAACGGCAGTCACAATGGGTTTCTGAGCAATGTGAGTTGTTCTTCGGAAGGTACTAATAAATTAGTTTTTCTCTTTTAATATGATAAGTCAGTATTTTTACTTTTGAGATCCTGTTGTGAAAACGCCGTCCCTTCTTGTATGGAATAGTCCCCTCTTCAACAACGTACTCGAGCTGAAACAACTTCCTCTGGTAAGCAGTGTTGATTTTACCATTACATGCCAAATGGAATGAGGGGCCACACATTAAATGCTTTTATCTCCAAGGCCGGATTCCTGCTGTCATAGAGTAAACTTGAAGCCTAATTGCAGCCATTTTCTTGAACGTTGCCATCCGGTTGTGACGGGCAATTTTTAATATTTACTGAAGACTTTTACATAGCTACTGGATCCATCGACAGGCAGCAATATAACATGCATTCATTAGAGTGGCTTAATACCATTCAACAGGAAGATACATGTCAACGTGAGTCTTGAGATAGGGTTGCCCATACAGGGCTGTAATGCCACGGACCATCCCCAACGGCCACGGCCATTCATTTCCGTGCCTCGGAATGACCGCGCGACAAGACATCACCCAATTTCACGGCTTCATCTCCAGGGACACAGCAGAGAACAGCCAGCGCGAATTCCCCTATTTCATTTGTTGCCGTCTACATTCCTCCAGACGAGATTCTTATATCAAAAGGACTGATCCCGCAGGATAAGCATCGTTGCCAGCATGGACGAACTGGCTTCCCCACACTCTCCACAGGATCGCGATGAAGCCCCGGTGACAGCAATGATGACAGACCAACGCACAGCAGAAGACGAAGCAGGGAATACACCACTGCAAACCTCCCGTAACACAGATAATCGCCCAGTTCCCCCGCATTCCCTCCTCCGTTGGATACAATGCGCCCAGTGCTCACGACCGCTACGTTCGCCACTTCGGTTACCATGCGGGAATACGTTGTGTCGATCCTGTTTACCACCGGTTCAACCCCGTGTCGGAATAACATATCCTGCTGGTGAGGGGCGGAAGCATGGGTTTGCATGTCCCTGGGGTGCATTGGGAGAGGGGGAGGAGGAAGAGGAGGGGGGTGCGTGTGTTGGGGAACATTGCCTCGGGGATTGCGGGGTGGATGTTCTGCTGACTAGATTGGTTGAGGTGTTTGATGGGATATTTGCTGAGCTGGATGGCGACAAGCGGGAAGAGCAAGGGGAAGACGGTGTTCTGGAGTTGACATGGCGAGACTCGAGGGATTTTTGGTCACCACGGAAAACAGCGAGCTTGAATGATGGAGCATTGCAGGGAGTCTACCAGTTGGTAAAGGACGGACGGTTGGGTTATAACGCATCACAAGTTGTTTATGAAAGAAAAGGAAAGGAACAACAGCAAGGACCATCTCCCGACTCGTCCCTTCTCAGGCGCCTACAAGAAACCGTCCGAAATGAGCTTGATTGCCAGGTGTGCTACTCGTTAATATTAGATCCCTTGACGACTCCATGTGGTCATACGTTCTGCCGGAAATGTGTCACCATGGTGCTCAACCACTCCGACCTCTGCCCAGCTTGTCGGAGGAAGCTGAACATGCCATCGAGAATACAATCCGAGCCCATGAATAAACGACTTTCCGGTCTCATGCAGACTCTCATCCCACACCAAGTGGCGGCGCAGAGAGAAGCGCTACGTCAGGAGGGAGCCGGTCCTTCTGATCAAAGAGTAATCCCATTGTTTGTGAGTTCAGTGTGCTTCCCGACTATGCCAACGTTTCTGCATATCTTCGAACCTCGGTATCGAATTATGATCCGGAAAGTCATGGAAAGTCGAGAACAGCAATTCGGCATGGTTGCGTATAACCGTGCCCGTAGACGACAAGGTGGTCTGGGAAGGTCGCAATTTATGCAGTATGGGACGCTCATGTCAGTGGATCGCTTTGAACTACTACCAGATGGCAGGAGCATGGTGATTGCAACTGGTGTTTCTCGCTTCAAGGTGATCAAATCGGAAATTCTAGACGGGTATCACATCGGCCGAATAGAACGTCTGGATGATATCCCAATCATAGAAGAAGAACGATATGAAGCTGCAGAAACCGCTGCATTGGCGGATGTATCCCCTACGACGGAGGAGGGAGAAACCATACCACGACGGATTGAATCGATGTCAACACAACGGTTATTCGATCTGGCAATGGGTTTCGTTCGAAAGGAACATCGTGCGGGTGCACCCTGGCTGCGTCCTCGAGCTTTAATGGCCTATGGAAACGAGCCATCAGATCCATCCCGGTTTCCGTGGTGGCTTGCTAGCATCCTAAATGTCTCGACAGAAGACAAATACACACTTTTGTCCACTACCAGTGTTCGTGATAGGTTGAAGATCACAGCACGATGGGTTAGGAGACTGGAGAACAAGGATTTGTATGTTTTTATCAATCCTGGACATGCATTGAAACCCCACACTAACGCAACCAGGTCAAATCGTCCGTCTATCCTTTCTGTTTTATGACTAGCCGTCCCTCTCTTCATCTTCACGGTGCTTCCGATGATGATTGGCACGGGGACGTCGTCTGTATCCTTCCCATCCAGGAACGTATTTACCTCTTTCACGCCGTTTTCCATGTCCGTCTCAGTCTCTTTTGGCTCTGCAACCCCCCGTCGCAGTCCTCGGGGTATGGCAGCACAGGAAGATACGGAGACGTATATTCCACAGACACTTGTCCTAGGCATGTTCCTGCTTGTCTTTGCTGGACATATTGCCGTTCATGTGGTACAAGTGCGGCGAGTACGACAGAGGAGACTTGAGGAGCGAGATTCGAACAGGGGTGTCAATACGGAAACAGAACGGCAACTTGACCGGCCAGCAACAACGGCAGCGGCGTTTTTGGAGGAACATGAAGATGGAGCTGAGGGATCAGCTACAGAGAATCCAAGGGATGCTCGATGATAGTCTTTGACTATTATTTGAGAATAAAACCTGATTGTAAATAGGAAGCAGGTTGTTTATATTACCAAGTACATACATGCTCTAATAGGTGATCCCCGTTAATAACAGTCTTGCACTTGACCATGAAAAATATCAAAACCCACACTTAATCTTCTCACATGTTCCTTGTACCCGGGATCCTATATATGACTCAACCGTCAATATAACAAAAGTACACACACTATCTGATCATATGTTTGAGAATCATGTGACTTTTCGTCTTGCCAAATGCAAGACTAGATATGATGTTTGATTTCGGACATCGGGAAATGGTGAGAAGACGATATACGTTGAGAAGAAGAAGATGATGAGACAATGACACTTCCATTTCTATAACCGTGCAAATAAGTCAAACGTGGCTTCTTAACATCGTCATCATCATTCTCCAAAACCAGAGAGTCATTTCACAATTCAGACAACTAGTCCAGTCAGTTCCTTACAGCAACAAAATGAGCAGGTCTTCTAGTGAGTTGTTCAGTATGTCTCTGTTCTCTGCTCTGAACTAATATGAACCAGCTCCTGACAGGAATTTCCAAGGAGAAAATCTCCTCGAGCTCCCAGCTAGAATTCCCCAAAGAAAAACAGCCATCCTCAGCTTTCTACACAATCATAGCCTTCTTGCAAAGACTATATGGTCTCACTATAAGACACGAAGTTTTAAGACATCAGCAGACCAAACGATGTTCCACCTCGAGACAAAGGTCGATGTTATTCCTACTCGTATTATTCGTATTCGGATCTGACCAGCTTCGATGATGGTATTTCCATATTGGAGGAAGATAGAGCCGCTAAAACCGCCATGCTAGTACGCTGGACAGTGACAGAAGCAAAAAAAGCGGCCCAAGCAAATGAGAAGAAACCGGTGGTAAAAGCCAGCCCGCGGTCAACGACACCTAGGCCGGGGTATCTGATGGAAGAAATCACTATGTTCTTTGGCTCTCTACTACATGCATGTTTTCCCTAGATGCACCACGGCTGCACTGCCCACACGGAACTGCTGATTGGGCTGTTGGCTAAGATCGCTGTTCAGAAGGGCTGTATGGAATCTATACCAATTGCCACCGAGGAACAGGATGTTAGGTATGAGAAAATTGAAAGTGGAATGATACGGTATGAGGCTTATGCACAGATATGTATGATGGATAAATGATTGTGCTGTAGACACCGTAGTTCAATCAAACATTCCGATCATTTTTGTCTATGTATACTGGCCCATAATACGCTTTAATTTTACCATAGCCATTTTAGATTTACTTTTAGACTGTTTGAGTCGATTAAAGCATCACACCCCAACCTTTCAAGCCTACATAACGAAGCGTGGGTGGCATTCTCATTTACCTCATGGACCCGTAAGATCACGAAACAAATTTTCACCCAGTATAGTAGTGCTTTATGGAATTTGCATGTACAACGTTGATTACAATATGATCAAATATGATGGCCATTTCTGGCAATATTTGTTCTAGCGTTCTCCACAACCAAGTGCATGTCTTTATTTAGAAAGATTCAAGTTATTAACGCAAATTCTCACCATCCAGTAATCCCAATTCCAACTCCATATTCACCTAACCCTTCCACAAAATCTCATATATTCATCAATTTGTTCTCCCACCTCCATGATCCGCCGCTCGCACACTTTCAAAACCCGTACTCGCCACTTCGCGCGAGCAGAAACCAAGAATGATTGGGAAACAAAAAGAATATCCGCATGCTCAATGGGTCAATGATTCGTAGTAGGGATGGAGAATTATTAGTTGGCGAGATGCGTGCGTGGAGGCGTTTTACACAGGAACCATGTTCATGTGGGACAATGCGCTCTGTGCTTCACGGCGGAGAGTCTGGATATTCAATGGAAGGTTCGCGTTGGGATTCCGGCCGGGCGGCAGATACGGACCAAAGAACTCACCCCAGGTCACCTGAAGAGCGGTTGCTTGAGTGTGAGTGGCAGGGAAAACTACCTATTGTATGTGTGTTAATGTTTGCTGTACTGGAGGATGCTGAAAAGGATCACTTACAATTCGCTGTCTCATTGATGGATTTCCAGTGGAGTCACGCACATACAGTTCCACGAATCCGCTAACCTGATTACTGTGCTCCTTTTTTGACCACTTCAGGAGGAAAACAACATTAACATTTGGACTTCCACCGACCAACCAAAGCCTGACATCATTTGTAAGGCGAGTCCAAGATTCACTCCACCCGCTTTCAAAAACCACAGAGGGGTGGTACTGATTATCGGGCTGAACAAGAAGATCAAGCTCTTTTCTTGAGTTTTGGTACTGTCCAGTGAAACGCCCAGTAGCTTTTACAAGAGGTCAGCAATGTCAAACAACAATACAACAAGGTGACGAATAAGGCTAGGTTGGAACACACTTGGCGATGAGTACATTTTAAGCCACTTCAGTTCCTGCAGTGTCATAAGACCATTCGATATCCAATCAAGCGTCTCGTCTCTGAACCAGTTCAGGTGGCATTCGTGTACTTCGGTTGGCATCACTCTAACCCAGAGTGTTCTAGTGAAAGAATTGAAGTTAACCCTACAGACTGCGTTAGTTAATGAATCAATGCAATTTTGATTCAACTTAATACATGCCTTGCTCGAGAAGCCTCAACTGTGTCGTTCTCAACAAGAGAATCGCTGACTAGAGAGCCCCAGTCAGGGTCAAGGTCATAGTAAACAAACTCTTGCGACTTCGTAGCCTGGTTTATGCTTTTACAGACGTTGGTAAAGAGACTCTGCGGTTCTTTGAAAACGCTAGCAGAGCATTCAACCACCTCAGTGTAGGGTATCGACTCTTGTTCTCTCAACGCGGTGTCGCAGCGAAGAAAACCTTGGGGTGGAAAGTCTGGCGCCATGATGAGAGAATCTGGGACTCGAGAAGAGAGGGGCAGAAGGTAAAGATATAAAGAAAAGGTAAAAAAAAAAAAAAAAAAGAGTGAAATGGGAAAATGGAATCAATGGATTTTGTTTGAATGGGTGGTCTGACTTCAGAAGTGAATAGATCTATATTCTAGCGCCAGATGCCCCACCGCCCCACATTTGGCAGACGCGCTAGACGCCCATCGATACACAAAAAAACCACTTCATGCTTAAAATAGACATAGTCCTTGCTGTACTCTACTGCCATGGCTTGCTGGCAGATGTTAATCCAATAATTCCTGTGTTACTCTTTATTCCAGATCCCCTCAATGTTACTGTCAGTTCATCCCCGCAATGGGTTTTCTAGCACTCTCAAATGAAATCCTGTTATCCATTGCGGAATTGGGACATGACTGGGATACTGCCTCGCTTTCCCGGGTGAATCGTCATCTCTATGTCCTTCTGACCCGCTATCTCTACAAAAAGGATGCTCGCGACCATCTTCACCCGATCTTAACAAGGGCTGTAGAAAGGGGAATCCATACACTGTCCGCAAATGGTTGAAGGAAACTAGCACTACAAACCTTGCTGGTAGAAACAATGTTTATGATGCTACGAATAACGCTGTGAAGGATGGACATGAAGATGTGGTGCGAGCGTTCCAGGAAGGCGGGTTTGGCCCAAACCGACCCTTTATACACGGAGATCCGCTATTCTGTGCAATTAGCAATGGACATCTATCAGTGGCAAGAACATTGCTTCAACACGGCGCAAAGCCCAGGCACAGGGAATTTGCAGTGCTTTGCGAAGCAGTCGATTCCGAGCAGCCGCTTGCTATGGTCAGGCTATTGGTGAAAGAGGCCAATTGCAATCCCAAGTACAATCATCACTCCGGTGCCTTGCCACAAGCAGCCACGCGGGGTAAGGCTGATATAGTGCGATACTTACTCCAAAAGGGGTGTGACGTGGAAACTTTGACCTCTGACTCTGAGACACCCATATGTCTTGCTGCCCAATATGGTCACTTGGAGACTGTCCGTGTTTTGGTTAAACATGGTGCAAATGTCAACCCCGTGTTGCAGACTGGTAAAATGTTGCACCCACTCCGCTTAGCCATGGAGAGTAACCATACAGAGATCGCAGTATGTTTGCTGGCAGAAATGGACCTGGTTCCTCTTATTAAAGACCCTGATCAGCAGGGTCTGCTGCTGTGTGTTGCAGCCGCCTGCGGTTTGGAGGATCTCGCAAAGCTATTGCTGAGATATGGATGTGATCCAGAAGCAGTCCTTGTGGATAATGGTGAGATTGGTCTTCGGCTTGATCATGATGAGCAAATGACAGCCTGTGTGTGGGCTGCCGCATTTGGGCATG
Organism: Rhinocypha anisoptera; assembly: GCA_011762765.2. Lineage (NCBI taxonomy): Eukaryota > Metazoa > Arthropoda > Insecta > Odonata > Chlorocyphidae > Rhinocypha > Rhinocypha anisoptera. The sequence continues at coordinate 10,464 of WURS02001435.1, forward strand.
TGGATGTCATTGAACTTCTACTAAACCACGATGCTGATCTTAATTGCCCGTTGCTAATAGCCATTGAGAGAGGGCAATTGGATGCAGTCAAAATGATGGTTCGAAAATATGGGCAAAATTGCCCGGTGCAGTTATTGTATTCCGCTGTGGAGCATGCGGCTGTGTTCAGGTTACTACTAGAGCATGGTGTCGACTTCGAAGATGAGGAAGAAAAAAATTCGTGTTTCTTGCCGCTATCCAATCCGGACAGGTGATGACAGTCGGGGTATTAGTCGATTTTGGATTCACGATCAAAGACACCATAACCCCCACATTCACCGCATCAACCGGGGGAATCAATATGCTCGAATTCCTTTTTCAGCGAAATATCATACCTCCTCCATCACAAGATTCAAATGGGGATCAAGCAGTGCATTACGCTGTTCGCAAGGAAGATGTCGCCTTACTCAAGCTTCTCCATCACCACAGATGCCCTATTGACCCGAGCGACTATCCTGAGTACCTCGAAGTAGCCATCTGCGCGGATAGTGCTGATATATTTGAAAGAATGCTCGATGTACTGCTGAACTACGGCGTTGATATCAATGCAAAAGGCCCCTTGGGACAAGGCTGTTTCTGGAGTGCTATCCGCAGTCGTAAAGCGTCTCGCTTAGCAGTACTCCTGGAAAAAGGGGCTGACCCTCTTGTCCGGGACGATGATAATGAAACCCCAGTCATGTTCGCGTCGCGTGCCAACTTTCCTGAGGGACTCGAGGTTCTATTGCCAGCCATTGCCACGAGGGTCTCGCCAGAAGAGCTGATGCGGCAGATAAAGGAGGGTTTGGAAGTCGCACGATCCAACGAAAGCGCAAGGTCTATAAAAATGCTGGAGCGAATTTATTACTGTGAGTTTCCTGGGAAGGTGTAACAAGAGAAGCACTACCCATGGTTGAAGTTGTTAATGTCTTCATTGAATGTTTAGCCTTTCCAATCTGGATACTTTCTAAATAGAAACGGGTTTTCCAATGCCTGATTCATCTTCCAAACTGGGTACCAGTCCTTTTAGTTCCTCTTCAGCCGCTTCTGGCTTCATTTCTCCCGCTGGAGTGGCAGATTCGAAGTCCAAAAGCTTAGCACTGTGCTCTGTCATAATAAAGTTGTATCTGTTGATATCTCCATGAATGAATCCGAATTTGTGCAGTAGACGAGCAGCTTTTGAGCAATCTTTGAGATTCTGAATACCGGGGTTATCCCCCACAATCTCCTCCATAACAAAACCGATAGTTCCTGTCTTCGTCTCCTCTTATACAAATCCAATAAACTCCAGAGCAAGCGGAAATCCCAAGGATTTCAGAGCAGAATATATCGAAATTCCTGTTGCAAGTACGGGATTGTATGGCCAAAGTGCGAAAGCCTAAGAATCCTCATCGCACCATCACAACGTACCATTACTGCTTACTTTAGAAACGGATGTCGGATCTTGGAGGTTGAGAAATCGGTCACAAGGGAGGGCGAGCCGTCCAAGGTCGAGCCCGTGTGGGGAGAATTCATCTGGAGTGCTCTCAATATCGCCTTGGGAATTCCTTCGAACAGTAAGCGTTTTCCATTCCTCTTCCCATCTTGGAAACAGTCGCATTCTATTGAGAACTGCTCATCGTTTTGCTCTTCGCCAGTCGGATGGGAGGATGTTTCGTATTGTTTGCTTCTTGAATAGCTGAATAAGCACTCCTCTGCAGCTATCCAATCGGGATATAAAGAAGGAAATGGATGAATGATGGCTCTTTGAGTGGTAGATCAAAGAACTGGAGATGGCGCCGGAAGAATTGTAGCCTTTCAATGTAGGATGTGGACAGAAGGTCAACTCAGTTGTATCTTCAATCTTGCCGCACAGATATCAGTGTATCTCCATGCCTCGAGACTCTCAATCCTCCTCGAGTTTCTAAAATGATAATTATAATCAGAGATTGTAGTTATCTCGGACGACTTTCTTCATTGGAAATCACCCAACCCCTACTCATCCCAGTGTCTACACCGTTGTTAGGTCTTATATATTCTCTATGGACTGGCCTTTCCTATCACTTACACATATATAGTTAATGATAGTTGAATTGGGTCATATGTCATTCGTATAATCAACTACCCATTCCCTGCTAGTGACGTCTATCTAGTGATGTCCAAAAACCGCTTTAGGAACATACAACTCGTCAATCTTTTTGATTTCCTCCTCACTGAGCTCAAAGTCAGCGGCCTGGATGGCCTCGTCTACCCGCTCCTTCTTACCCATACCCACAATCGGCGACGTGATGAACGGCTTCGACAAACACCATGCCAGCGAAACAATCGCCATGGATACACCAC
>WURS02001456.1:0-12799 GCA_011762765.2 Rhinocypha anisoptera
TCGCCACCGGTCCCGCTCCCCTCCACGTCCCACCCCCTCCCCCCCCCCCCCCCTTCCTCCATCCCTCCTCCCCTCTCTCTCGCTATAGATGGGTCGAAACGAGATGTGTGTGTCTTTGTGTGTGCGGCTAGTTTTCCAAATGTTGGTGAGACGACGGATAGACGAAAAGAAGAGAAGTTATTCAGTCTCTCAGTCCGACTTTCCTCGAGACCAATTTCCCACGAACCTCCTCACCATTCAACTCGGTCCGCGGAGGATCGCGGCGTTACCATCCGAAGCTGGGAGTTTCCTGCTGCCTCTCTCTCTCTCTCTCTCTCTCTCTCTCTTCCTTTCTATACACCTCGAGCCCGCCGGCGGCATTGAACTTATGTTTCCCACAAAATTAGACGACGCTTTCTAAGCTCGGAATTCGGCGGGGTATTTTTTTTTCCTCGTCGCTTCCCGTCGGTCCAACCGAAAACTCCGCAATGTCTCATTTTCCTGCCAAAGGGAAGAAGGAATGGTTTCCTCGCTGCGTCGAATCGAAGTCCAGTTGTGTTTTTTTTTCTACAATCAGCCACTCTTTCTCGCTCGATCACTTATCCGTGACTTAAGTGCCCAGAATGCAATGGTTTTTTTCCGCGTTTTTTCCCGTCGCCTTTTAATTCACACTGCCAAAATTCCATGAATAATCGGTGAGGATCTTTCACGGCAAATTTGTTCCTTTTGAAGCTTGAGTAGGTCGTGAGAACCTCTGCGTAATTGGAGCCAGGCACTCACTGCCTGATGCGCGGTTAACCAGCAAATTCATTAATTCTTAAGTTATAACATGTTTCATGCCGACAGAAGGTTCCTCTCTAAAATAAAGCATGTGTACACCGCTCTATCTCTCTCTCATGAGAAGCATGGGAATATCCTTTCTCACATTGAACTGATGAACAATTTTGCCAACTACTATACGCCAGTGATAAACTTACCACAACAGAGAGTTCACCATAATAATCAGTTACTTCATCGTAGTAAATAATGAAGATTTACACGTCATATTTTTCAATACCGACATAATTGAATATACCTACAAATTTCCTCTGATGAAATATTTATTTCTACCTAGGTTTCAACATTTCTACATCACATTCAGATCAAAAACTATCTTACGATGATGAAAACATCTAAACCTAGATCAATGCACATATTTTTTCTTGGAAATTTGCAATTTTATTCCAGTTTTCCATCATCGCAATCGTAAAATAGAGATAGAGACTTTATTCCTCTCATTTTCTTAGAGAAATCCTTGACTGGCGCAATTTCATTTTTAAATCCCATTTAAAATGTAGCGTCTTAAATTTAAAGGAATATCATTTCCCAGATTTATGAAACAATAATTACTTATGCTCTCATATATTCACATAAAGACTTTCAGAACAGTCTAGTTATTATTTAATCTGTCGTTCTATATTTTTCCTTTTCTTAAAACAAAAGGAACTATTCTAATAAATGAAATTCTCCCTGATTTTTAATCCAAACTCGACACACCAATAAATTTGTCTTTCATCAAATGATGAAATAACATACAGTAATAAATTCCACTTGTGTATTATGCTCATACAGAAATTTTTCTTTATTAGAAACGATTGCATGACTTTTTAAAAATTTTACTAAAAAGTTTGAATAGTGTAAGAAGTTTAAGGAAGTTCATTGGTAGGCATGCTGTCTATGCAGTATCCGAATAGAACTTCACTGCTATCCTCGCCATCCTTATCTGGAAGCTTTAGGAAAGGTTTTAGTCGATCACCTACGAAATTACATATCTATGAATAATTCCATTACCGTGTAGCATTCTAAAAAAATTGCAATTACCTAAATTCAAATGCAATTATTCCTTATCACAATCATCCATCGATACATCTCCTTAAAAATGACAATGAATGTAGGAAATTAAAAACGGAGCCACACCAAGAGGCCGAGAATTTTAATCTGATGTTTACTATCAGTGACCTTGAATCTTATAATCGGTTATGCCCGGATTTTTTACACGATGTGATGATAAGATTTTTATTTTGATGAGATAGCGATGTAACAATATTTTCAGTCTTTACTTCATTTTCTCCAAGATTCCTCAAGGTGATAACGCTCCTCCATAATAACTGGATCGGAAGCATCCTATCTAACGTTATATTGTTATTTTTATCACTATATTTATCGCCCTATACTCTAAGAATTTCTAGATGGTTATTTTTTGAGCGTACGGAAAATGTCGTATTCGATATTGACCCCAGTCCACGAGGTTAGGTCGCTCCTCTGACCACCGAAAGGCGAGCACGGACTCACGTATCCCCTTCACTCTTCAAATAACGTTTTTCACACTTTTTACTTAAAAATACCTATTAATAATAATAATAATAAATATATTTATAAATACTAAATTGAAATTACTTTAAAAGAGACTGTTTTTCGTTCAACTTTGTAAAACTCCATTATTTTAAATGTTGAAAAAATACTTCCTTTTCCACATAAATCTGACACCCTTAACACTTAACTTAGGAAATTTAAAACGCACTTTGAAATAACCTTTTCATTTTCCAGACATTTCATCTTTCCCCCTATTCTTGCGCATTGACGAATAGTGTTTTTACGTGCATTATTATCATGAAAAAAATTAATGTAGTCAATGATATTCGTCGTAAATATTCATTAAATTCGCACTTACTCGGTAACATGCAGTATTGGTCCAAAACTCCTGTCTGAGAAGAATAACGGCGGTAAAAAATTGCCGTTAAAATCTACTTTTTAGTTATTTTTGTATAAAAAATGCAGTGTTAATCAACGAGCACTACTATGTAAAATTTCTCTACTCAATATTACTGACATATATTCATAGATCAGACCATATGATACATATGAAAAATAGATACCAAGTTCTATAGAGTTTTAATAGAGGATTCAAACGATACAATATAGGTAAATAAAACAAACTTCTCATAGTCAATTGCAGTACATATTAATTTATTAAGTAAGCCACATTACGCCAAATTCTACTTTTAAATAAAAGAGTTAGATGTGCCTTGGTATGCGTACGTCACTTGATAATTGAATAATATCTTTTTCCAAATATATCCTCCAGGGTCATCCCTAATGAAACGAGATTAGATCATCGTCAGTTTACTCAAAGACTCGGTCAGTAAGTATATCATTCCGACTGCCTGTGCCGAAAACTTGATTTTTCAGGCATTTTCCCCCGTGATGATGCTCTCTCCATGCTCCATGAAGGACACTCGCTAACCCCAGGCGGAGAAATGCTTCCGACAAGTTGACCGAAACGCTCATTTATGCGTTCATCTTTTTCCTCTCACACCCCGCCTTCATCGCCTCTGTGCTCTTCCTTCCTCCCCCCCTTCCCTCCCCCCACCCGCGTTTCCCCTTAGCGAGCACCGCGCGTTCCAACTCGCTCCTCCGGTGCTCCACTTTAGCGAACACCGGGTGTTGGGACCGGAGAACCTATCATGCTTTCCGAATCCTTCCCCCACTCGTGGGACGGTTCCCAATTCATATTGATCTCTTCCCCGAAAAGTATACCCCTTCAGCGAAATACCTGCTTGCCTCAATGCCGGTCGTGGACTCCTCGTTCAGTTGGAATGACGCCATTTCCATGCTCACAGCAGGGGAGATGAACGCACAAGTATAACCACATAGGACACGGTCGGACTTCGGGGATACGCGTTACTGAATTTTCAACATCAAACTCGATTTCACCTGATAAAAATTGCCGCTAAAATCTGCCTCAAAATAAGCGTTACATCAAAAATAGTGTGACGATAGCATAACAACGTAAAATATCCTTAAAAACAACATAACTGACATCTGTTCATAGAGCAGCCATTATGACACCTATGAAGGACAGGTATCCATAACAGTCGAAGAATAACTTACTTTCCACAGATTATTAAATCTTTCGAAAAGTACACTACTCTTTCTATCTCATGGGTATTAAAAACGTCCACGAAGTGAAGGCTGAATGAATTAAATTCGACAGATAACTATTTCTAAATTTGCAATGGAGTTATAGTAATTTGTATAGGGAAATAGTAAAGCAGAAAAAGAAAATAATGAAATTCGTTTTCTCAGTCTTTTTAACGACGCTATAAATTCAGTGTCAAACCGAAACCGACGTATATAGTACAGTGATACCGTGGAAAACGAGGATAATTCGTTTCGGAATCACATTCGTTAGCCGAAATCTACTTTATGGCCTCTAAAGAAAATCATTGTTTAAATCGTTCTAGATGTTTCCCACAATTTAAAGATAAGTGCTATAAAATAGTAAAAAGCACAATATGAAATGGCAAAAACTCACCAAAGGCTTAGTTGAATAGAGTGATGGTTTTTTAATAACTATTGACCAAGTGACGGACTCCACAGTGAACTTTCTTAGATGAAAAGCTACTAACACAGCTGCTTTATGTTAGCGTTCGCATCCTCTTAAACCTTTGTTAGCTGGATCCAAATTCGTTAGCCGACACCGAAAACCAGTGAACGCTATCTATATCTAACCGAAAAATTCTATTCGGCTCGTTATACAAGATATCCCTAAACTCGGCTGAACGTATCAAAATCTCCACCGACAAAACTATCGAAGGAAGAGAGGGAAGTGCAACTCTGTGAACGACTGCTGTATTGGACCTAACGTGAGTGCCGAAAGAGTAATCTTTCGGCACTCACGAATAATGCTAGCAACAAACAATCCATGCGTATTCACGCCCTCGGCCGGTAGTGCTCAATCGTCACTCTGCCACTGGTCTCCCTAGTCCTCTCTGCCGTCCTATTTTCTCCTCTGCGACCTCCAAGCCTATTGATCCTACGCAAAAGAAAGTTTCATCTTCAGAATCTTCCGGATCTCTTCCTCATCTCGGAGGAGATCCAGGAGTCCACAGTGATGAACCCTGAGAGGTTACCTTCCAAGATTGAGACGATGTGTCCCCAGGCATGTGAAATTCACACGTTCAGCATTTGGGAGGGGGGGACACGAGGGGGGGGGGGGGGGCTAGTTCCTTTCTCTGTGGCCCCTTGTTTTCTAGCCGACCAAACTGAGGGCTTTCCCTATAAACACCAAGATTTTTATCAGGGACCCTCGGATCCTTGCCGAACATATTCTCCAACTTAAGACTCGTGTTGTCCGTGACACCCTCGTAAATTTTCTCGCTCACGGGTAACGGGTTGTGGATGACATTTATGGGCGATAGATTTATTATTTTTAAAATAATTTCACTTGGGTATCTTCTTTTCTGTAAACTTATGGCGGCTGTGACGAAATAACTAATAAAGAACACGGAGTCGTGGTAACTCCGCCCCGCAACCACGTAGCATACGTATCCCGAGATGCATTCGACCGGAGCCAACTCGCCCGACTACTCTGCTCGTCCAAAAAAAAAGAAAGCAGTGGCTCCCTCCCTCTCTCTCTCTCTCTCTCTGATGGAGCAAGCGGCAAGTGTTATGTGTCAGATACATGCATTTTCTTCGGGAAATTTTAATCAGCTTCCATTCTCCTGCGTAATACGCCGTATGGTATGGCTTTTTGAGTGTTAAAATGTGTCCCGTATCTGACTTCTAAAATGACCTCTGCGTAAAAGGAACTTGGAATCTTACATGTGTTCAAATAAAGTTTTCGGAGAGTAATTTCAATTATGTTTCAGTTTGTGTTTAAATAAGCAAACGATTTAAAAGTTAAAACAAATTGGAGTTGATATTTGCATCATTGAGGTCATGGTAGTCTAGTGGATAGACCTCTTGGCTACTGAACGGTGAGCACGGTGCCACCTCTGGACACCTCCAACCACACCATAGGTTAAATAATAATATAGACTGCATAAGGCGTTATTGTCGTAGCTCCGAACTTTCCAAGAGACGTCTCTAGCGTCGATGGAATTATTTTGGATCTTTTTCAGAGTCGCAGTGACAGTATTATTCTATAGTCTATGGCTACACTCAAGTTGAGTGATTTTTTTGGGTATCTTATTTTCTATGCAAACCACAGGTGACACAGGGAAAGGAAACCTTCTTTCCTTACGTGTAAATGTTCACGTGCCATTGAGCATAGTACTGGGTGAGTTCCACCCTCACCTATCAAACAGACCTTAGAGTTGAAAAATGTGTATTTTTTTCTGGGCAATTGTTGATTATGCTTAATGCTTAATTATTTCTCTGTATACGTTGCTGTTTAGAAAAATACAGGGACAATCCTCTTCATTGTTACCTTTCAGTCTGGAGGATATTTCGTTTCTGAGTGAAAATAAAATTTCAAATAGAAAGAGACACTCATTGGGGGGGGGAATGAAAAAATAAATTCCACAATCGTGAACTCACACATTTACTAACCCAACCTCAATTTATCCATTTTCTGCTCTCTAGAGTTGATTTTCTGTATTCCTGTCAAAAGATAGTGGTCTACAGTTACACTTGTTGTATCTCCTTATTTCGCTCTCAAGAGGTCTTCCTCGATGGAGAGTAGACCAAATATTTAGACAAGCTTAGTCGTGTTTCCTACGTGCCTTTTGCTATGCCAATTATTTGGATATCACGAGTCGAGTCCCTGCAATTTCATGGAAACCTTCCGTGCTTGTCTGAGCCACCCGCTACGTTCGTGCATGATTATATTCTCGCTCGGAAGCACATGCGTGTCGTTTTTCTGTCTCGTGCCGTGATTAGATTAAGTGAAATAAAACCGTTGGTTTTTTTAGATGCGATCAATCTCAAGCCAGTGCGTTGGAACATTTCTGTGTCACGTAAAAATCTTGTTTCTGATGTATCCAAAAAATTGTGCCCGTATTATTTCAGCGGGTAATACGGTTTGAAGCTTGTATACTTGCATCATACATTTTCCTGTGAGTATTTTGGGGGCCATTAATATATCGTTGTAATATATGTCAGGTAATTGACGGAAACCGAAATTCGAAACTCTCAGTTTTGTACCTCATTCTAATGTAACAATGGCAGTAAGAAGTAAGTAAGTGATCCCTTGAAAAGATAGTCTTCATTTCGGGATGTGATGAAGACTTTAGAATCACATTTTCCACCTAACTGTTTGTCAAGAATTTGAAATAAATGCATAATATTCATAAAAATAGCATTAAAACCTTAATAACCGTTTATATTTACTTTCAAACTTGTCAAACCTTCCACATGTTTTGAACCATACTTGTAATCGTTATATTTGTAGTCGAAACTCCATTCATTTTAATACGATTCTTAAGAAACTGTTTCAAAGAACTGAGATAAGAGCAAAATCGATTCAATTTCAACTATCTACTATTGATATTTTACCTTCCTTCAATATCATACACTATCTCCTTAAAAATCGTTTATGAAAAATCATTGTAACCTTGGAAAGTGTTTTTTTTTTTTAAACTGCGAAGGTTCGATAATAGTTCCTTCCCTTGTAAATCTGAATAAAATGGGTATCGTGCATGGTGGCTACTTTGTCTTGAACCATTTCCTCGAAGAAATGTATTGGTGTTTAAAACTCTTCATATGCTGGGGGAAAATATCAATTGTTTCTGGTAATACTTCTTTGAAAATGCCATCATCTCCTCTTAATAAATTCTCTTTATATTGCGAGGCATCTCATTTTCTATTTACGAAGGAAATGTCTAGTATATATATATTAAGAAAAGGTTCAGGAACCTATTGATTTTCGGAAGATGCCAAGTAATATAAACGAAAATAGTAAGCGGAATTTTAGGAGCATTGAAAAAGTAAATTCTCATTAATAATTAATTAACTCTTACAATTTAAATAATTTCATTCTACCGCAGCAATGTAGATTCAACGTAATATTTAGTTTCAAGGCACATAAAATGACTATATTTGCCCAATAAAATTTTCCTTGGACTGCTTCAGTCCCTAAATGTCTTCCAACTGACTCGGGTATCCTATTAACGAGACTTTAAGTCCTTCTAGATGATACTCTTAATTTCAAAATAATCATTTTTACATTATTCATTCATTATGTAATTTCTTCTCAGATCTTTCTGTCCCGTTACAACATTTTACAGGAAAATGAAGACAAGGCGATCTATCTCTATGTAATCTGGTGTAGAAACTATAATTAGGTACTTAACCATTTAAGGCACATTTAATTCCATTCCGTGAAATGTTATCCAAATGGAATAATTTTGGGTGTAATAAATAAGCTACAATGTATTCAAGGCATTTTTAGGACCAACGGTCAAGTCTTAATTGCAGATTATAAATGAATTTATAATTATGCTAATTCAAAAGACCATTCAATGGAGATGAGAAAGATACTGGCGTAAACATTTTTATGACCGAATAAAATTTCAATTGAGCATATAACTTTAAGAATTTTGGGAGATATTAAAATTTAATCATGACAATTGTTCAATAATAAATTGTTGCAATATATTTGGTTTCAGTAAATGGATAATATTGGTCTAGTCGAAATTACTATATTTTTCAATGATGAAAGTAGAATATATAACGCGCATAAAATTTTTCTATGCCTCGATACGTTTTGTCTTATGCACGCTTTATTAATTACTCATTAGATTATTTAATTCACTTGCATTTGCACATCACACACCGTAAATTTTCAATGGAAACATAAACACAATCGCAAGGAAAGGTCTTATTACAAATTCCAAATGGTGACCGTGAGGGTACCTACACTTGGTATCTGATGACCATTAATAGTTATAATTGCTGCTCTAATGCTTCCATTAAAAGTGAAATTATATTGTCAAACTTTGCCCATGTATGTATAATACAAATAAGGTGCTGGATCGAGTAGAATTCTAACTTACATTGAATGCTCAGTGTTCTTCTACCACCAGTCACTTTTTTAAAACCCAAAGCCTTTTCCTAAATTGATCCTAAATTGCTCATGTGAAGAACAGAATACTTCTTGAAAAAAAATACTAACGTTGACCGTTATGAAGCGCGAGAAAGCTGACCACCATTGACACGTAGATGTACGAGTGTTCTGGGTATCCATGCCTAAAACGATGTACTATATTAAGATGCTCTTCATATCGTAAATGGAATTCTTTCACCGATGTGGTAGCCATGAACTTTCCTTGTTTGCTTCTAGTCATATAAAAATTTCACTTCGCATCTTGTTTCAGTAAATAATCGAGACTATAAATTTCAACTTCTTTTGAGGATTTAGATTTATAAAGTAAAAGCAAGAGTATTGTAAGTTCAACTACGGTTAAACTCTTAAGTTCCTTCTAGAGTTAGCCGAAAAAAATCTTTTCTTCTCTGGATTCACCAAATTATCATTAGTTGTGCCAGTATCTCCAGTCTAACTCTTATTCCTAGCAGGAGGTTTGGAACACTTTGCCTTAATGAAGAAGAAATGCTTTTTAAATTATGATAGAATTTCGAGATGCACCATAGTAAGTCATATATTATTTTTCAAACGAGTTAATAACGATTAATTACATACTCGAAAGGCTAGAATGAGAAAGTCAGTTACACCTGATACCTTATGTTGATTTTAAGACTCTACCGCATTCATCTCAGCTCTGTCTGTACAAATGGTAAATAACGTTTATTTTTCTCTGTAACTCTCTGATGTGTTAGACAATGAAGACGCCATCTATTACAATACTGAATTCCTGGAGGATCTTAACTTAAGAAAATTATTTTACCCTTTTTAAAATATTAATTCTCTTGAATGCACACGTTAACGCTAATAAGATATCATAGTAAAATATTGAGGATTGCTCTCTTTATTGTTCTCAAATAAGATGTGGGAGCTTTCTGATTTTCATCTTGGAAATTTTAATACTTTCTTGGATTCGAAAAAGCAAAACCTTGATTGTTTATTAATGTTACACGTTTTCTCATTTAATTTTATGTAGATACTTTTAACAAGTTGTAGTTATATGCATATGCGTCTTTAAGAAAAGTATAATATTAGCTGGTAAAATGTTCAGCGAGTTTTTATTCGAAATATAGTACAGTTTTCTTTTGATTCTCAATAATATACATAAAACATTAATGAGCCAAGGACATTTAGGAAATTTTCCATGGGATAACGATAATTAGATAATCACAAACCTAATCGTTTTAGTGGGAAACAGTTTCCTCAATTTGTCATAGTGCATAGACACATTATTGCATGTGTAACAAAGAAGAGAAATGTCTCACAACAACCTTTCAGACTGACGTTAGATAAGTTCTTCCGAAAGTCACTATTACATTGGAAATATGCCCTGCGGTGATTTACGATGAAAGCATTTCAAATCTTGAATTCATTAAAAATAAAATTATGACCGATTAGATTAATTAAAAGTATCATTTAGCGTACTCGTATGGTCAATAGTCACTGTTTTAAGTATAATTCCATTCAAATTTAATTTTTTTCTATCCCAATATTTACCGGCAAAAATTTATTGGAGCATTAATTTTTTATTGCTGATTCATCGAAATCCTCAGGATAAAACAAGTGCAGTGAATGTTCCATTATACTACTGTCCATGAAAATCCCACGTCATTAAACCCGATTGAAAGTCGTAGTTTCACTAATTAACACCGTGGATGGCATTCATAATAAGTGTGGAAAGTGAAGCACAAAAGAGTTTTAATTATGCATTTAGCAATGTACGTGAACCTTTTTTATCGACTCACTCCGTATTGGAGTACTTCCCAGACATTGAAAGCACGACTAATATTTTGGAAAGTGATCGTCGACTCATTTTGGAATCCATATTATTAGTGTTCGATATCTTATCACTTGGCTGTCGAATGGATTGAACTGAAGTCGGGTTGCAAAGTCGATGGCAGTCAATGCTTTACCGATTCGTCGAAGTTACAGAAACTTAATTTGAATTTTCCCTAGTGTACTACCGATTCTTTTGAGTACTTCTGACCTACTGGTCTGCCACCTGCCTCATCACCCTCAACCACATCAGTCGACCTCTTAATTTCTTCCTGCCAATTGTAAAACATCGCTTTACCCCCTCAAACACTGCTCGCGCAAAGAAGTACTGTCGCACCTTGCGCTACCTAACTTGCCGTTTAATATCGGATATGAAAATTCTTGCTGTACCTCATGAATTAACTTCGCTTAACTTCTCTCCTTCTTTCCTTCTTCTGAAACCATTCCCTGTACTAGACTTCCTCAATTCCCAAAATACCGCCTATTAAATTCGCAGCAATCCCTATTCTGTCGCATACCCACCCACTTCATCTCCAGTGTTGCTCACTGCCCTTACCTGAACCTTCATTTTCCTCCTAAAAAGTCACTTCGTTGAATAATTTCTGTATATTATTTATTTACTTCTAACTTGTTATACATCATTTGTCATTCCGGTTTTCTACTTGATCTTTGTTACCCCTGTATTGACATTTAATTTTGTTGTAAGTAATGTTATTTATGGGAGGCAATGTTAATAGTCTTAGTGCTGCATCAATGGATGTTTTATTAAATAAGCAGATAAAAGACACTTTCTAGACGCTTGGGTAATTAGATCTGAGATGGAAGTTTGTAGTCATCTCGTAAGGCTCGACAGCGGTGTCCTGACCCACCCATACGGTTTTTGGCAGAGCGAATTCAACTTGCCCGTGAGGACTGAGATGCTGGTGTAACTTTTAGACACCAACTGAGAGAATGTGTTTAAAAACATTAAGTTGATTATAGAGATGTCTATATTCTGCTGCATAGAAGAAATAAACTGACTATTTTGTTTTTAAAAGATACAATTTCCGGATCATTAAGCTATGTCTGTTAAATTATATTAAAGTATTAGTTAAGTAAATTCATTCTTTTTAGTCTAGCTATAATTTTTGACGTGTTCAAGAACTGTAATGCTTTTTTTACACTAAGAGTTTGGCGTATTTAATCCTAACTTATTTCTACCGGCCGAGTTAGACTGGTGGATAGTGTGTCCGCCTGCTATCCCAAAGGTCGCGGCCTCGAGCCCCAGGTGTGTTTTCAAATTTTAAATGTAAAAAATGCTTAAATGTAAGAGAAGAACATACGGACCTAAATTACGCTTAAAACACAAAAATATTATTGTTATTACTGAATGTGGCGCGGGATTGTGAATTATATATATTTCATTCTCCTTATATCATATTTTAAGTTTCCTAGCCAGTTGAAGCAGTTTTTTGACATTTCTGTGAAACCAACAAAGTTTCATTTCCCCTATTCATAATGTGTTTTCACCAATTTGAGCCGAAATCTATTGAATTAATTAAAATTGAAGCAGTTTTAACCTTTTGAAATCTCTCTGTAACGTTACGAGAACTTTCATCTTCGGAAATAGGCTCACGAAATTTTCATATTTTAAAATTATCTTCCTATGCAAGGAGTGGAGAAATCTTTTAACTCCACATTCATTCCTATGGCTCCATTAAAATACAATATCGAGTTAGAGGAACGACTTTTTACATCTCGTCAGCATCCAAAGATAATTTTATCATGAAAACTATTACGCGTTCGCTCCCTTTCAGCTTAGCAAAATTCGCTAATTCCATCCGGCATCATAATTTCATTCTGTCAGGCGCATGCATTGAAATTTGGTCAAAGTTGGTTCTTTGGTTAAAATTTTTATTCTCAAAGAAGATCGTTATGATCCCTGTTTTAAAGATCAACAAACATTTCACTGCCGATATCCGTTGAATGGGTTTTCTTCGGCACCATACGCTTGCTACAGCTCCGGTTCTATGCACCTTGTTTTATGATGATGTTTAATGCCTCCATCTTCGATAGTCTCAGCTCAAAGAGCCTTTGAGATTTTTTTTAAACCAGTTCGATGGTCTTTTCGCCCTCTCACGTTAGAAGCTTTTCTGTCACCAC
>WURS02001466.1:0-12799 GCA_011762765.2 Rhinocypha anisoptera
GGTAGAATTTAACTGTATTTTTTTTTCCTTGTACAATTGCAGATAAAAATAAATACCATCGCGACTCGCGGCTGGCCGTTGAATAATTCAACAGTAGAATCACCGATCGGAGTGAACATCGGACGGCCAACATAACCGATAAATGCTCTTCCCATCTATTTCTCTAGGCCAGGGGTCTCCAAACGTTTCAACCCGAGGGCCGCACTAACTATCAAACAGCAGTTTGGGGGCCGAATACACACTCGAGGTCCAAATAAAAAAGAATCAAACATAGATGTCGTTTTTAATTATTTATTTAATATTATTTTATTCAGCTATTATTTATTAACTCATTGATACACTACACATGACCACCTGTATTAGTGGGAATGTGAAATTGTTTCCTGGATGCCAAAATAGCAGACATTTCTGGTTTTAGATTCCATGTCCCTAACGTCAACAGTGACCTCAGATTATATCATCAGGCAAGTTTGTTCTCAAATTGTTCTTCGCGTATTTCATTCTTGAAAATGTTTCTTCACCACAAGTACGTCGTTTCAAAGATTGAAACGTACCTTGATGCAAAAGTTTTTTTTTCGTTAGGAAAGTCTCCCTTGGGTAAAAAACTGGTAAAAACCCACCAGCTCTCCTTTGAACTTGTCCCTAAGGAGTTACACTCACAGTACTGTATAAGTACACACTGGTAAGCAATTACGCGAAGGAAATTATCACTAAATAAAATAGAGTTCGACGTGTTTCGAAAGTAGATGCCAACTGACACCCACACCTCCTCATCGCAGCAGTCAACCGCAACTGGCAAACTGGGATCAAAATGATCAAATCTTGAACAAGCAGCAAACGATTTGAAAACTCTGCCACTAGATGGCGTTATATCATCTCATCGAATGTGAACTGAAGTAGGAAAAGTAAGCAACAAATAAAGTTTTGCAATGTAGTGATCGGTAGTAAAACATAACGCACAATACCGCGCGGCTCTATTTTAATTCGGTAAAAACGTAACGTCCACGTAAGCGGAGGCTGATCTTAGATGGATACGCGCATATTTCCGTATTTTTTTCCTTGGATACAAAAGGTCTCCACGGGTCGGATGAGAGGTCCTCGCGGGCCGCATCTGGCCCGCGGACCATAGTTTGGAGAACCCTGTTCTAGGTCTTTGGCACTCGGCCTTTCTCGCTCGCTTCCGCTCTCCCCGTTCCGCCACAGTTAATGAATATAGTTTCCCCCTTCCACTAGGTAGCCGTCCAAAGAAAATGCGTTTCAAATGACGATGATCAAGGGTAATCTACGAGTAGGGTAGATTTTTTATGAACTCAAAATTTAACCCACTGCATTTACTGTCTAAAAATTTAATTACAATAGAAAATTATTAGTGGAAAAATAGTTATTTATTCCACCATAGTTTTTAACTGTTAAAGGTCCAGATTTCGTCGTTCAAGCGACATCGTCTGACGATAACACTTTGGCGTCGAAACTACTGCCGTTAACCAATACAAACTCCAATGGTACAAACAACTTTTTCTCAATAATAGATTGCATAAAGTTCCGGCTGAAACTACAGATTTTTCAATAGAAATGTAGATATTTTTTACATAATAGATAGAACAGCACCCAATTCCCTCTTAAAAACACAGTTATGAATATAAAGACGTGCAATGTTCCACAAAATTAATTTTATTGCCGCCCGGGTTTCAATGTTATTACATCATCACCAGCAGGTAAGAAAATGTTCTTACCTGATGATGATGTAGTGACATAGAAATCCGGGTAGTTATAAAATTAATTTTGTGGAAAATTACACGTCTGTATATTCATAATGATAAAATTCCACCACATCACGTCTGATACTTCACTCTTTGTAAAAAAAAACACAGTATTCAGTCAGAAGGTTGGTTTGATAGGTAGGATAGAGCCCACCCAGTGCTAAGCCCAAAGCGTGTGATCAATTCACACTTTCTCAGGGTAATATTGAGGGGAGGAGAGTTCCTCTCCCTCAAATGCCGCCTGTGGATTCCTAGGAAGATCCCTGGTACCTTTAAAATCACTCTAGGCTAAGGTTCAATCCTAAGGCTTGTCCAGGGGCGTCACCAGGACGTGAACCCGGGTCCACGCCGTTCAGCAGCCAAAGTGCTCTACCGCACCTAAGAACAATGGTCTACCACGAACCCTCAATGGTTAAATAATGAATTCCAACCTCATCACCTGATCACAGTTACTAAATCCGAAAATTGGTTTGCAGCAGCTTTATAACTCTGACATTTTCCGTTATCCTGTCTCGTGCACCATCCTTAGTCCGTCACTAGTACAGCTTCCCTTTCTTGCTTTCCAATTACATTTCACCAACTGTCTTGTATCCATATCTATCCTATTACATTCCAATATTATCGTAAGTGTACTCTCATCACGAGGTTCATTTTCGACGACACTTCCGAGTACTTTTTCCCTACCGGTTATCGAATAACGGAGGAACAACCAGTCGGTAGGACGGTGCTCAGTCACCTTAATTGGTCATCATCCTTCGTTTGGAGTCCAAAGATTGATTGGTCTGTTCATTGCAGCTCTCCAAGCTCTACTGCCAGCCTCTTATTTTCTTCCCAGCTCATGGCTCTAGCATTCTCTATTATCTCTTTCTCAAATGTCATCCTTGGCCCAACTGTTGAGGTTCTTCCCTCCCATAAGTTCCCTTCCAATACGGTTTTCACTAAATTGTCACGCCACAATAAGTGTCCAACTAATTTCCCCTTTCTTCTAGTGAGTGTAGTCCTTAAGGGGAGAATACGCCCCCCTGGTTGAGGGCCCCCTCTCCCAGGGACTTTGTATCCGGGCGCGTACACGTTGGACATTTAAGATCGTTCCAATAGTGAATTACGCCTCCCCTACAGCGCGAGTAATGGAAGAACAAGAAGAAATATCTTTTGTAGTTACTAAACGGGTCACGTTCTCCGCCTCCGTTCGGCGGGGAATATCGCCAGGGCAGAGCAGTCCACTCGGGGGTGGACAACAGAGACCTAACGGTAAACGGGACGACTCTCAGGAACAGCCGTGTACGTCGAACTATGTTGAGAGGAGAAGCGAGTTTTGTGACCAACGACGATGAGGGGGTAATCTAATAATGCAGTATAATGGAGGATAATGAAGGGTTAAGGTAGGTTATTGATGAGCATTAGCTTAGGTTTGCCGAGTAACATCTAACTATAATCCATCTTCATATATGCGTACTTCCCACCTCCTATCATTCTATCCAAAATCATCCCTATTAAATACTTCCTACCCCCACCCCGCTTACCCAACATTCTACCCTCCATTACAACCTTCAACAACCAATTGCCTCTGAGTACCCCTTCCGCCTTCACCTTTCCTGACTCTCTAACATTATAAACATCTCGCGCAACATTATAAACTTTAGTTCCTTGGCAAACCTGCATACTTCCCACTACCTATCATTCTATCCAAAATCCACATTTACTTCCCAACCCATTCCCGCTTACCCAATCTATCCTCTATCACAACCTACAACAGCCTCTGAGTATTCCCCTTCCATCCACCTTTCCTGTCTTTTTTGGATCTCTCTCGCAGCAAACGCCTCTCCTCCCCCACCATTCTCGAAACTTCTTCATTAGTTATCCTCTCTGTCCACCTCACCTTCTCCATCCGTCGCCAAACCCACATCTCAAAAGCCTCCAATCGTATGCTCATCGTCCCTCCTCATGGACCAGGTTCCGGATCCATTTAGTGCTACGCTCCATATAAGGGTTTTCACTAATCTTTTCTTCAACTCTGTATTTAGGGTCCTTCTCATTAAATCTTTCCTTTTCGCAAAGGCGTATTTTTGCTAACGCTCTTCGTCCCAATATCCATGACACTACGTCCATTTTCCTCTTTATGATGCTTTCTAAATAAGTGAGCTTTTACGCCTGTCCTAATGCATTCCCTTCTATTCTCTGATATCTAAACCTAGCTTTCTTACTTCTCGAAAATCCCATTACTTTCGTGATCAAAGATCTCGATGGGAAATGAAACGAGTCATTATAGTCTCATTTAATTGAAAGGTATTATCTGTTATCCCTTATTTATCTACTTGTGGCGCCCCTAGAATATACTATGAGAGTATTCGACCTGTTTAACTTTGGAATTATGCCGAGTGCAACGTTGTGCAGCTCTATTGGTGAAACATTGTTATGATCCACTCAGCAGTGTGACGCCGTAATATGCGGAATCATGTTTGGGGAGCCACTCGGTAACCGAAGATTGAAATGAGAGTGAAAAAGAGTGTTTTCGGCTCTCACTTTGTGGAACTTTGACGACTAGTTTCACCATACTGTAGAATCTTAAGGTTGTTACAGCGATGCGAAACTAAAGATGCGGCTTCTGTAGCGGAACTGATCGTAAACAAAAAACTATATACACAATGGAAAACACAGTATATTTATATATTTCTTGCAAACGTGGAACCTTTCCACAAAGTAAAGAAATTTATAGACAATCATATAGTCCAATTGACGTCTGCTTAATTCTAAGGTCAGGCAATCTTCCATCACCTTACACCCTTCGAGGGGAGGTTTTTCAAAAAGACCTTCTTGTCACAGCTCACGACTTTCGTTGCTGGCGCATCTCCGATCGCCTTTGACCTAATCCATAGCCTTCGGTGGAAATTGACGCGACACCACCAGGTCAGTGGATACAAGGAGGACATTTAGACAATTAAAAAAGCTTTATTTTATTTAGATTACTGACCTAGTTCACTGTAACTTTGCCCAAAAAATGGCCATTTTTATGGTTTATTGGCAATTATTGACAAAATACAGAAAATTATTTGTTCAAACTTATCGTTCTACCTCTGATTCCCTTTATCGTTTTATCCTCAACAAGTTCCTCATTTAAATTGTTTCTCTAGCAATCATAGTTTTAAAGTTATGAGCGAAAAATGTTTTTTTTTCGAATTTGTCGTGTCTGCCATTTTGTTTGTAAACACGATCCGCACTCCCTTTTGACGCTTAAGTTCTTAAAATCGTCCTTTTTTAACTGTGCACCAAATTTCATCGTTTATCCAATTATTTCCTAAATCAGGCCTTAAAGTTTCGACCTATTCCGACTAGACTATAACGAACACATTCGAAGTTTGGGGCATCCACGCCTACGTAACCCGAAAAATAATCACGCCTCGAAGACCTCTGGCTACTTGGTGGGGGACACAGTGAAGAAAGCTTGAATAAAAAGTGGGAGAAGAGAGAAGTCGTACCACAGGTTAAGAAAAATGGATCGTGTAAGAGAAAAAGCTTTGCGGCGATCCTTTTCCTTCACCGGTGAACATCATTGTATCGGTTGGAGTGAAACGTCCATTAAGTTCCCCGGATGACAACCGACGTCAAATTATCGACGGCATTGTTAAGGCCGAGTATCTCAATGTTCCCGTGTCTCGTGAGGCGTGACGTCAAGAGTCTCGGTTGAAATCTCGGAGAATGCGAGAGAGAGGGAGCACAAACAACAGAAAGCGAAAAAAAAAATTGCGAGTTGGAAAGATACATTTTTGCGACTGCAAATAAAATAAAGGCTTCAGCCAAAATCGATCGTAAATTTTCGAGGGAGTTAATGAGGTCATGTGCACCCGCGGGAAATTCTATATTGGCCAAACAGGAAGATCTGTTTGGTGCAGAGTTAAGGAGTACCAAAGGGCCACAGAAAAGAAAGATTTCCGTCTATCGGTGATCGCCGAACACGCATGGTCAGAATCAGGACACTCTTCTATCTCAGGACTTCGAGCACGCGAGAGTGCTGGCGAGGGAAAACCGCTATTTTCCAAGGCTTATTAAGAGAAGCGGTGGAAATCGTAAAACATTCAAAAAACTTTAATCGTGATCACGTATAGAACCCTACTTAGACGTGCAAAATGGAATTCATCCCGCCAAGGAATATCCTTTCACGGCGCTCGAGGAAAGCCTGACGCTGTCGCTCTGTCCAATCAGAACATTCCTTGAAAGACAACAATCAAGTAAATAGCGACCGAATCTCCATCATCACTTCGACCTGAAGACGCCACCAGGACAGGAGGAGAAATTGGTTGTCTTTATTAAAAACAGCGTTTGATGCGACAAAATACCCGATAATAGCATTCAACTTTCTTCACAGGGATGTCGCGGAAGCTTAAAGTGTAATTTCGACCTTAATTTAGTCTTCCAATCCGAAGATTGGTATCGAATGTAAGACCTGCATCCCCTTAATTTTTATTTCCCTTACCCCCGTGCTCCCCTCTTGCTGGTTCCCCTTTACGAAATCTCGTTTTAGTTTTCATTTTCCAACCAATAGCGATAGACGCTGGACTCAATGAATGAATTCTTTAAGTGAAGAATCAAGTTGGCATCCAAGCCATCTCCGTCTAAATAAATGAATTTGGGTCATACGTGTCTTTTGAGTTTTTCCTCTCATGTCGGGTCACAAGTTGATGGCGTTAGGGAATTTTTATCTTGCTAAGGAAATTCTTTATTTCCACGTGGACGAATAGGAGAAAGTAGCCGCTCGACGATATAGAGGACTTTATTTCTAAAATCTATAAATCTTTGTAATGATAATATGGGACGATGTTGAGCCTAGAAAACCCCTTCTTCTACCTATAACCAATTGCCCAAATACAATATTATTTCCAAATAATGAAAGATATGGTTCGTAATATACAGAATGGGCAAATGTTACAACTGGATCGTTTGCCGCGCCAAAAGGCATCAACAATTGTGTGAGAAAAACGTAATAATAGCAAGCTGTTATTCTTGACGAAAAAACCCACCGCAGGAAAATACCCACACAAGAAGGAGGGTATAAGAAACCTGTAAAAACGTACTGGTAGGATAGCTACTGTGTGAGTTACTGTGATTAGTGCATGCTTGTTGTGAGCGGTCTGACATTGTCCAGCATGTTTTGTTGTTCTCGTATTATTTTTTGCATGATAGTTTCTTCTTTTTGTGCGTAATGCATGACTTGTATCATGTGCATTCGGAGTGCATGTAAATGTATGGTGGTGGCTCACCCCCTGCCATACGCCCTTGTGGCGGCTTGCAGGGTATTATTTAGATGTAGATGTTGATGTAGATCCCTTAATTCTATTCTCGAGGACCTTTTCCCGATACTAAGTAACAACCATGCCACCACTAATTTACTCTAAAAATGCCCATTCGTTACTTATAGGCGTCCTTAAACTTCTGCGATATATTCAAAATCACCAAACCCCTCTCTAATTCCTTCCGTCATCCAAAAAATCCACCCACTTCTTGTCTTCGTCCTAGATGCAATACCTGTCCCCTACTATCTATCTATTCCCTCCGTCATGACCATTTTCTTAGATATCTCCCTTCACTTCCCGCCTCATCCTGCACTTCTAGTACGATTAATGTTATCTACCTTCTAAAATGTAAAATTTGGCCCGCTTTTTATATTGGCCAATGTATTACTCCCCTGAACCTCCGCATAAACAATTACAGAGTCTCCTGTAAGCCCTCTTCTGCGTCAGCTTCCCTTCCGGTTCAAATCATTCTTCCCTCCATAATCTTGACTTTGATAATTTTTACAATACGTACATCCATTCTTTCTTCTCTTCCCACTTCAGCCACACCCATGACACTCAAAACCCTTGAAACAGGCTGAATTTATTACCGGAGTCGTTTCGACTGCATGGGATAAACATTATCCACTAATCTCGTCTGAATTGCTACTTTTTATCGATTTTCCTACATCACCGCCTTCTGACAATCTTTATTTTTATCTGTTCGGCGGGATTCTTAAATAAAATTTAGTTTTTATATAGCAGTCAATTCGATATGCATATTTTATTTATTTTTACTTAACGCAAAAGCTCAGGGGCAGTTTAGAAATTATCCTGGACTAAAATCTTGAGGCTATTGCCTGATATTTTACTCTGTTTTTAATGGTCCATCTTGTTTTTAATTCTGAATTTATTTATTAATTATATTTATTTGTATTGTGAATATTTTATTCATATTAGTTTGGGGTAAATATGCCCCATGATTTTAAATATATGAAAGTGGTGCAAAATGACCTTACCTGTCGACGAACCCAAACCCACAAATACTACTATTAAACAGATAAATTAAAAAACGATGGAGGATACTACTTTGAAAATATCCCGTTGGTAGGCACTGTTTTGAGATTGCCTAGGAGGTTAGCTCTCCCTCCATCCTCCCTCCATCCTCTTAAAGCTTCATCCACTCCACTCCATCCACTAACCAGTGGCCCTTCCTTTCTCCACCAAGTCCCTCTCTCTCTTTCTCTCACTCTCCCTCTATCCTTGAGGAGTCTTCTTATGGTTTGCTGTCCGTCTCCGAAATCGAATGGCATGCCTGAGGGCCCAGCCGTGGAAAATACCACGAGCCTTGGTCTGCACCGAGGGGCAATAGGGAGGAGGGGCGTCCCCCATTATCTCACCTAACTTCCCCGACGGAGAGAGACCAGTTCGCGACCGGAGAAATGGCCAAGGAATTTACATTTTTTCAGGATCATCGACTTTTTTATGCCTGGATATTTTGAGCTTCTTTTTCATCTGTAAAAAGACTTTCGAATCATTCACGCGTATGCATTCATGAGGAAGTACGCCTTCAGTCATACATAGTCGCTTTCGTTAATGCCCATTAAGGAAATGATAACTGAATATTTATTCTAATAATGGCGTGAAACTCTTTGGCGGAAGTAGGTTTAGAGGACTGGCTATATCATTAAATACCTAATTAATTTGCGATTGGAAAATTCGCTTGGAGCTTTATTTTACTTGTTATTGAATGAGTTATTTTAATAACGTAGTATTAAAAAACGCCACAATGTGTACGCCGACAGGTATGCACTTTTCTCCGCGAGTTTGAATTATATCCTCTAAAACCTTGTCACAGTATCTTTTTATTATTTCAAAGCTTAGAAGGAATTATTATTTTATGAAAAAAGATTGAAGCTTTGTAGAACATTTTTTCCACTCTTCCGACAAGTTCATCGCTCGTCTCCTCTGCCTGCACGCCTCCTTATGGATTCCAATGAGATAATGCTCTCGTGGGAATCTTCATATACACTTCAGGTCCTCAAGGAGAGAATTTCGTACTCCTGAAAACATACAATGGCATTTCATTTAAATTTGTGCTCAAGCCACTTGGTGAATGCTTGGAATGACTTCAGTAATGTTAAGTTACAGTAATCATGTGAGCTGATTTTTACTTGCATAAGATTACAGCAAAATTTGTTCCGAAAATGGTGAACACAAAGAAAAAGCATCGTGCGACCACCGATGAAGAAATGCATGATGAACCCCCTGACGATGCAGATCGAAGCGTCATAGCTGTTGACGAAACGTGGGTAAATGTTGCTACGAGGTCGAAACGAAGACTCAATCGTCCCAGTGGATGTTCTGTGAGGATCCAATTTTAAAAAAGCAAGTCATGTCCAGTAAAATTTGAAGGTCGGTCCTTGTAACCATTTTTACGTCGACAATGGAATTGTTCATCGCTAACTTCTGTCTTCAGATCGTTGAGTAAACAAATATTTTTAAAGCGATTTGCGCGAGGAAATGCCGAGGAAGGGACCTAAACTTTTGGGGGGGACAACTCGTGGATTTTAGAAGATGCAGTTTCAGGCTTCGCTCTGTGGAACCCTTTCATGATGAAAGCGAAAAGAAACAGCTTATTTAACATAAAAAAACAAACTTTATTACACAAAATATTTTATTGTGTAGTAATTTTTTAAAATGTGGAATAAGCTGTTTATTTTTGCTTTCGTCGTGGATTTTACACCAACACATTCTGCTATATTCTTTGCAGGATATATATTTATTCATTTGTACATTTATTTATATTGTTTTAAATGGAAGCCCCATTTACAAGTGAATGCGGTTAAATGTTTTACCTTGTCATTGTCTCTGGTTTCCTGAGGTGCTATATATATGAGCCTGGGAGTCATATTCGTTCGCTCACCAGTTCCCTTAGCATATTGGGGTCATGCTACACGACAACAATTTACACAAACAACAAACTACTACTTACCACCACTCATTTTGCAATTGGTGGTGAAGCAAGATTTTTGGTTTTTGCAAGATTCAATTGGTGGTGGTGGTAGCTATTCGTCTTATTGGAAGCAAAAATTCATTCATTAATACAATTAACATTGGTATATTTTTTGCATGTAAGAAATTTCTCTCAATGTGAATTATATCTAATGTATCAAGCATGTGGGAATGCATGCCTGGTGATGGATCACTCACCCCCTGCCACACGCTCTTGCTGCGGCTTTATTACGGGTATCTTATAGGTATTACGTAAAATACATTCAGTAATACAAAGATTTTTTGACGATGAAGCCCTCCATTTTCCTCTCTCCCACGGCTGTCTCTCCTACGTCCTGGAGACTCGTCTGCGATACTTTATTGATCCTCATTTCACTCATGATTCCATCGTCAGATCTCTTCTTTCATGTTATCTTTTAAAGCATTCCTTTTAACCTCCATTTGCACTCCGGTTGCGGAAAAACCTGTTTTCTTTTACATTTACTCGTTGTGTAGTTTAACCATCCATTAAATGTTAATTATTGGAATCCAGGTGTAAGTTATGAAGAATTCTGTTCACATTTTAATTTCTTTCCACACGATCCACCTACTGATGAATGACATTTCTTCCCGTTCCTTTGAACTCTTGATTTATTTGAATTATTCCACTTTTTATAACCTCTGGATTATCATTTTCCTTAACTTGTGAATATTTTTTTACCATCGGTTTTTAAAAACCATTTTCTTTCTCCAGTACATGAGGGATTGCATCTCTCTTTTCACTTTAATTAAATGTTATATTCTAGGAAATATCAATGTTTTTCGGTCCAGGAGCCTTGAATGTTTTTTCGATTGCCTGGTAGTTGTGTGTGTTTTTGATATATTTTATGTTATCCATTTTCAGACCTCCTCCAATCAGGCTGTATTACGTGCAATATTTTACAAATTTCAATTTTCACTCAAAGAGTTGTGGCAAATATTCGCCCCGTACGATTGTAATTGTTAATTATATTTTCCGGTCAATTCTTGCCGACCCTAATTTTTATTCAATTTTACCCCATTACCGTTCAATGGATTTTAATAATTTCCTAATAATGTGAATAAATTAGTGCTGAGTACATCGGAGGGTGTATATGCTCGGTGTCGGTCACACTCTATCACGCCCCCCGCCATTTGATTTCAAGATATTGATTGGCTGGATTTTATGGGTTACCCTCTTGAACTCGTTCATTTCTCCGCTCGTTTTGTTAATTCCGCCTGCTTACCTGTTTTCATACTGTTATATTGTCTTTAGTTATAAGCATTTGTTTTTTTATTTTATAACTTTATTTACTTAATTCCCAACAACAATTGTACAATATTCTCATAATGTGTTCATGAAATATTTCCTCGTGCCGACTGGGTTAGCCTGATGGGTAGCATGCTTGATGGTTAACGCAAAGGTCGCAGGTTCGAGGCCCACCCAGAGCATGATTGTTATGTTTGCCCTGATGGGTTTTTTCCTATGCGAAAGAAGAGATGCGATATGATCACAGCCGTCGAAACAATCTGTATACAAAAATACTACTTCTATACTTAGTTGTTTTTGGGCTTGCATTGACAGCTACTATTCATCTCTGTCGTTCCTCTTTGAGTCGAATACTAAGCTCTACATACACCCTTGGATTCTCGTTTATTTGATATAGAACATATTTTGTCTTCAAGAATTCCGGTATAATTTAATGTCACACATTTCCTCTGAAATTAAATTTCCCTTGCGCCGTTAAAGACTGGTCCTATGAATTCGCGAATGAAGGGAAAATAGAAGGCAACACCCCGCGAGGAAGGTCGAGGGGAAAATACAGGGAAAAATATAAGAGACTTCGGAAAGAATAAATAGCCTAGAGAATAATAGAATTAGTACTGTATTGGATAGGTAGGTGTGTTGAACCAATCTTAGGATTGAAATGCTAATAATGAGTAAGGACTCTCATGAATTCAAAGTTTCAGATTCATAAGTAATAAAACATCGCCAAAGATTAATACCATTGTTCAAAAACTTATACTTGCTGGAAAGGTGAATTTGTTGGAAAATATTTCATGAACACACAGATGGGTAGAGCATGTACCAGGTATCCACATTTTTAATAGTATTATTAATACATTTGCCGCGAGACATAAGCGCTCACGGGAGAAAGCGAACGCAAGGGAGTGTGTGAGATCGACTGACGATAGGGTACTCTAAGCATGACCCGTCGGCGTGTTTACATCCATTGGCGGTCTCCCAACATTGACCTCAAACAATGCTCGATCGTCATCGCCCCCGGAATTCGCGTGTCTCCCTTCCCCCGTCTTCGGGTGGGAGTCGTGTGGCGGTGTGCACACCACTGCATGAACTAGCAGTGGCCGTCGAGGGACGCGAAGGAAATCAAAAATTCGTAAAAAAAATTCCAATTCAGTGGCATCATTCGATTCCTCACACAGCAGCATCGACATGTTTTCTCCGATTCCTTCCGCCGTCGAATGTGACGTCGCTTGACCGACGCGCCCTTTCTCCACCTCCATTATAAAAACGTTCGCCTCGGCATTATAATCTCGCTCGCTTTTGAGATTCACGAAGGGACTGAATTGACGGACGACGGGGAAAGGAAGAGAAACAAAAAAGCAGAAGAAATATCAGGCGGGGTCGCAGTGGCGCATGGGAAAACGCTCCTGTCCCGGATGACATAAACCATATGGGCGGAAGGAAAGAAAGAGGGGGGAGATATAAAACGGTGGGTAGTGGGAGGTGCGAGGGTG
>WURS02001495.1:0-12797 GCA_011762765.2 Rhinocypha anisoptera
GCTGTAGCACCTTCGCTTCCCGTTCCGGACGGGGCGGGGACATTTTTTCCTGGGGTCTGTCTCCCGGTACTGCTATTGCCTCCACTTTGGGGGGTCATCCTCTCGGAGCTGGTGTCTTTGCATCGTAGGGCCTGTTGCCAGGTTGCAGAGCAGTCACTTTTCCCACACTATGGGGAGTAATGAAGAGCATTTCGGGGGTCTCCCTCTCCGCGATGGCATCGTCTTTGTATCCCAGTCTGCCACCAGCTTGAGGGATCCTAATTTTATCTGATAAGTAAACCAACCCAGGAACGTTACTTTCTTCGGAGACTACGGTCTGCCCAACTGAATTATCAGTCATCTCAAATCCTGAAAGCTGACTGACGGGATGACCCATACATTGTCTCTCCAGAGTACAACACTTAATACACGAGTACCACACAAAGTCTGCTGGGAAGGAATAATTCGTGCATCCAATTAAACCATGGGTCTGGAGGTTGGGGGAAGGTGTGAGGGCGCACGACCCACTGGGGTACTGTGCGAACCATGAGACAGTGTGAAGAGACTGGCAATATGCCTCGATCACCTTTTATGTGCATGATCCAGGGCCACGGGAGGAACGGAGGGTGTGGTGAGCTTCTAGAAGCGCCAGCGGGATACATAGGAGACAGGTTGAGGGTGGGAAAAAAGGGTTGTGAGAATAATGGGACACGGGGTGGGGGGCAAGGTCGGTAAACTCCTTGGGGTGGTGGCCTGGGTGTCAGCACCCCTGACCTACTTCTTGCATGGAGGCAGAAAAACAATAATCATACTCTTACACCATAATGCCATGCTACAACAAAACTACGGTCTAAGAAAATAAAAAATGCAGAATTGCAAGTTTTTGTTCGTCCTCCAAGGTGTTATAATTCCAACAAGTATGAAGCTAACTCTTAGAGAAGTGTATGGACTTCACTTAATAGAAGACTACTAGAACACAGAGGCATCATTAGAACAGTTCAAGCTGTATGACAATCCTAAGAGACCAAATACTTCATTTGAGAAAGAGACACCAAAGTTAGGAGCTTCAAAGGTATGAAGAGATTGGCAGGTGACACTGGATAGGTGCTAGAGACCAATATTCAGAATGAATGCCTATGGTGGTGCTTTATTAACAATTTTGTCATTTTTTAAATATAACCTCAACCATATGCAATTCCATAATTTAAAATTTGGAGAGGTATTAATGCTCATGTTAACCATGTTACAACTCTTATTTCCACAAATATTTCTTACTAAGAAACGTTTGTGCCAATTTCAGACCATGTTTTAAATGACCTTTGCCCCATCCCTGGTTGTACGCTTATTAGATGGCATTTCATGCTAATTTGAAAATATTGAAAGACTATGATTTGAATACACCAGCATTCAGAAATTATGAAAAATGCTAAGTGTACCCAACAAAACTGAAAGAGCATACAAAACTAAGCCTTTATTCCTATCCTCATGATTTATTTTTTCAATGCTTCCAATATTGTATTCGACATCTCACTCAAATCACCGAACAGATTACTTATTCACATTAACTCTTCAATATCAGAAAAAACAGACTGATGTAGTTTCTGGTGCAGTTTTATTAACGTAAAACCATGTACAGATAAGATTAAAGAAAATGGAAGTGAGAATTCAGGCAGCTAGGTGGGATTCAGATGTTCCAATCCCCTCACAGAGTTAAGCTGCTCACTTTTCATCAGGCTTGCTAAAGACAAGCGTGTATCCACACTTTCCACAATAATGCCTATCCTCCATGGCTGCCATGAAGACACCCGCACCACATTGTTCTGATGGGCACTCTCTCCTCAGGCGATGGATTTTCCCATTTTCATCCACCTAA
The DNA here is from genome assembly GCA_011762765.2 of Rhinocypha anisoptera. Lineage (NCBI taxonomy): Eukaryota > Metazoa > Arthropoda > Insecta > Odonata > Chlorocyphidae > Rhinocypha > Rhinocypha anisoptera. The sequence goes on from WURS02001495.1 coordinate 1,853, forward strand.
AGCAAATGTAGCAAAAAGTGTTAAATATTAGAGAACCACCGGCAAACCTAACAACAAAGCATTCTAACTTTAGGCAAGGTGAATAGAATTAAGAATAAAATTTTAATAAAAGGGTTGATGAGTTCAGAAATTAATTGGTGGTCAGTGACAGATGTCTGGCAAACAAAACATATTGCATTTAAACTGTATACTCAACCAAAATATGACAAGAATGTCATGAGAGCAATTATTTACTTATTACCATAATATATTTACAGTATATACAATTTGGTATTTAGGAGTTTGAATAAAAAAAACAAAGCTGTTTTATTATTTTGATGCATCAAGAGTGCCACATAGTACAATGCCAAAAGATAATTTACTTCGTGCACAAGGCTACCAACTAGTAATTTGCGATTGCGTAATCAGATGGAAGTATAAACTTAAAAATGACAAATTTGTTTGCATCACCTTATAGTACTTGAGCACAGCAAGCTTAACCTTCTTCTTCTTGTGCTTAATCTTCTTGGGGGTTGTGTAATTCTTCTTCTTTCGCTTCTTAGCACCACCACGAAGCCTCAACACTAAATGTAATGTGGACTCCTTCTGAATGTTATAGTCTGAGAGGGTCTTGTTATCTTCTAACTGCTTTCCAGCAAAGATCAGTCGCTGCTGATCAGGAGGGATCCCTGTTCGGACAACAAGAGACAACAAACCCAAAAATTCAAACAATGCAGGCCATAGTGAAATAATTAAGACTTTTGATAATGAGGTAAAACTGCGGTAGACTAGTGACAGACGGAACTAAAACCACGGTATTAATACCGGTTTAGTGCTGAAGCCGGTCTAACTTTCTTAAACCTGCCTTAGACCCAGACTAACTATGAATACGACCGTTAGTCTTTAGTCCTTAAAATTTTTTGCAACTCATTAAATTGTGGATTCTGAACTGAAATAAACATCTAAATAGGTATTACTAAATTACATGAATTCTTTAGGTTATGGGAAAGGTTTTTGGAAGCACCACTCAAAGAATCATTAATTCTGATTATTATATCATTATCATTATGAAATACATGTCATTTTTTTACTTCACATTGAAAATGCTTATGCACTTTAGGGAGTTCCAGGATTATCAATCAGCTACCTCTGGAATAATAACAGTTTGATTCTTTTTTCTATACAAATATTCAACCATAAGTTTAATTTTTTTCAGAGCTTTATAAAGCTGTCCACATTGTATTTTAATCAGTCAATGAAAAATTTATGAGAATTATGAAAGGCTTCACTTGATGCCACGGAAAACATGGACCTGCACAGAAGAATTTGTTGCAATATTAGTGATGAAAGTGTGGCATAAAGTCATGACTAGAAAAGGGAGGGATTAGTCCTCAAGTGAAGATTTCACAGCAGAACCATAAATGAAGTAATGTGATCAAAAATCCATACCAAGTAACAAAAAATGTTGATTTTTGCATCAAATTGAAGTAAGCCAGCTACCAGGACATTTCAAAGTAAATCTAAAGACAAGACCTGAGAAAATTAGTTGAATGAAACGTTGAATTCAACAAGAAAAAAATTAAATATACTAGGAAGCATATCGGTTTCAAAGTACAACTATATGTTTTTACTACAATGTGTCCACTATAATGGGTTTGACACATAATTGTGAATTGTAATGCAATTCAACTGGACTCCATCAAATGTCTTTGCCTGATCCTGTTTCCAATGGAATCAACAATTGAGGTTTGCCAGAATGTATGGTTACTGTAATAAGCACTTCCAAGACCTTTGTTAGTACCTATTGTATGAAAACCCATGTGAACAAGATTTGTCACTGATACCCACACTTCTGTAAGAAATACTGAAACCATGTCACAAAAAGGAATGGAATGGCACCCATCATCAATAAAGTCAATTTAGCACAAGAAATAGGCTTAATAATGGTAATCAGTTTAAAAAATTTTTATTATCATTAAAAGTCCCCTAGTAATCCCCCATGCTAAGATCCTCAGGCTCTTAACTCCATGAAATTTCCCACTGCCTCAATTTAATGCAAACTACAGCTAATTCTAAAAGCAAAATGAAGCAAAGTTCCACTTTTTCTTCAAATTAATTCCTCAGACTTTGCCAGATTATATATTTTTTAGCACGGTATCAGTTTTTTTAAAATATGAGTAAAATGTTAACAAGAGAAAACATACTGTCTCAGTGTCTTGCACAGAAATAATTAACAGATATCCTTACCCTCCTTATCTTGGATCTTCACTTTCACATTTTCGATAGAGTCGGCTGGCTCAACCTCTAAGGTGATGGTCTTGCCAGTTAGAGTTTTCACAAAAATCTGCATGTTGGCCAGCTACAAACAACTTTGAAAAATCTGGAATGATAAAAAAAATATGTTCATGTCAGTCACAAACTTTCTTCAAAAAATTAGAAGCAAAGCAAGAGGCACTTATATCGATTGAGTCTTATCTCATAAGTATGAGCAGAAAGGGCAGCTGAAAATTGGTTGTTAACTGTCTTAAAAAACTACCAGTTCAACTCCAGTTTTTTAAGTATTTATTAAAATTCTGCCATCCTAATTGCCATTTTAATTAGTAACGTGGACACCAATGGATTACTAAAAAGGCTGCTGAAGAATTAAGACTCATGGTGCTAACACAAACCTAGATTAGGTAACTTTACAATCTGGTAGAGGATAACATGAAGTTGTGCCATAAAAATATTGTAATGGAATGAAGTATCATTTCCTCATGCTTAAAAGATACCTGCTACCAGAACCACAATTTAAAACTACTGAGGATTTATCAAAAAATACATTAAGATGAGGACAAAACTTTGAAGGAAAATGAAATTTTAAAACACTAAATTACATTCCATGGAATATTATTCTCAAAATATATGAGAATAAAATTCTGTGGACTATTACTTAGCAATTTAAGATTGTATTTTCCTATGAACATGAATTTCCACATAGTTCAGCCTAAAACCATAATAGTACATAACACTGCAGTTGATCAGCAATGGTTGTAGACTTGAGAAGCATGCTTTGAACCAATTGATAAAATATCAAATTATTACACGACATCTTCCTAAACTGGCTATTGACCGATCAGCATGGCCTCAAGAATGCCAACTATCCATAAAATCAGGCATAAGGCATTAGCCTTACCTCATGCAGGATTCAAATGCTGCATAATTGAGAAAATTGCCACCCTAAATAGTAATATGTGACTGGAAGTACAATTACATTATCTTTTGAGTTTCGATAAATTCGGGTTGCAAATGTAGCAAAAATACCTCATTGATCACTATAAGATATACACAGCTTTAAATTTTCTATTGGGAATATATATTGAGCAAATTTCCACCATCTGTTCTCAACGACATCATCTAGTTTGGAGGCAAGATTGAACTGATAAATTAAGAAATTTTAAATCTACTAGTTTAAATTTATTCTCTAGCTGCATCATGAGATGTTTACCTAAATATGTGACCAGTTCTACATCAAATTGCATGAAACTAATTAAAACTTTTCCAAATAAAATTAATACAGAATCAATATATTCTTTCACTGAGACAAGACAAACTGGAATGACTATGAGGAAGTTTCATCTCAAGATGACCATTGTTGAAACTTTGATTATAAAAGAAAGTTCTTTTCATGCTGAAAATTGAAACGAAATGTGGAAAGTATTCCTTTCAAGTACAACACACATCTAACTTGTTCAATGCCACACACTACTAGGGAAGTAGATACTTATAGCCAGTGAAAAGCTTGCACAAAAATTATTAAAACATGAAGTTTCATCATGGCAACATTTAAAATGAAACCCAGTTGTTTTTGACCAAACTTTGGGAAGCGGTTTCCTTTAGTGGCAATATCGATTTCACAAGAATTGTACGTAAAACATTTGTATAAGACTTTTTATTTTCCAATGCAATACAGTACAAACCAGCAGTAATATTAGCTGGCTTGATATGGTGGAAGTTATCCATTACTGAAATGAAAAACACTTGGTGAACTCCACAAATTTTGTGGAGTTCACCAAGTGTTTTTCATTTCCGTAAGTGACATTAATGTACGCGTAGTTGAATGAGGTAGAGGTGTGAGTGAAATGGTAACTATAATGAAAGTTTTACATCTCGCAAGACTACAAGGAGTGGAAAGGGCTTTTGTTGGTGGACTAGTGGTCGGAGGAGAGGCCGAGTTATTTTAAAACATCACCAAAATCTTTGGATGCGTGTGTCATAGCAGGGTACTTTTGAAAGTAAATTCCTTGCCGCTTTAGTGTTCGCAATAATGGGTAAACCCCTATGAATATAATTGGCTGTGGGCCGAGGAGGGAGATGGAGTAAATCTAGAAAAACATAGAAACTTTTGGAGGCATCTTTTGCAGTTAAGGTTTTTTTTTGGGATGTTTTACGTAGTGGAAATTTTGCTTTAAGAAAAAAGGAGGTGTGAAGGTCAGAAGGGAATTCTTAAAGGGACATTGGGTGGATAAGGTCTCGATGAATGTATTTGTTCGAGTATGAAATATTCAGTGTGAATGTGATGACAGATACGTACTATAGTGGAGCTACCAATTGGCACTTTTTAAATGAACAGAAGGAAATAACTTTCAGTGAGAGAAGGGAATATTTACATTTGTGAAGGAAATGGCGAAAGCGAAGGAGATAAGAGAATTGAATGAAAAGAAAGGAAACGAAAGATTAGAGGAAAATGAACTCGTGTGCTCACAAGGAAAATGCCATTAGTATATCTGAGCTAAATAGGGGGTTTAGATTTTATAAAGGAAGTTGGAAATCGGAATAGGTAATGAGGCTTCGTTCCAGGTGGTCGAGTTATGGAATGCCGTAGGACGAATCAAAACTGTCTCTCGATGAGTAACATTGGTTCGAAGTAAGTGCTTTTTGTTTAATACAGAGGCATTATGCCTTTTTTGGAGACTGCGGATCATGGAATCCGTAGTCATAAATAATTAGTTGTGTGTTTTTCAAAGAGGCTTGGATAATTCTCAATGAACAAGCTGACAAAACGTTGTCATATTGCACAAACAAAAGATAGTATATTGATTTTCCGAGAACGAGGGAAATCTAAGACTAAACGTTATAGAGTCAGGTGAGATGTGGTGGAAACGATCCATAATTTAAGAAATAAGAACAAAAATTTGCAATTTCCACTTTTTAAAGTGGAAATTGCAAATTCTCTTCTTAAATTCTTATTTCTTAAATTTGTAACACTGATGTTCGTTTATGACTGAGAAAGCTCCTCCTGTTTCATTTTTTGTATTTCTTAAATTTGTAATCGGGTTATTTTGACTTAGTAAATTTAATCATATGACTCTGGAGGGTTCATTAATTTCCTAAGCAATGATTACTCTCATTTGGACTTGTGGACCTATTCTCGCATTCATTTCACCATTCGATTAAAAAAAGGAGTAGATTTCGTTGCATTGCCTCCTATCAAATAAACAGTTGGTATCAGTGTGTCACTTTTTTGCTTAAACAAGGCTATTTTTCCTCTTTCCATAAAAAAAACTTGATCTATGAATAACCCAATCAATCTGCTATAATTCGACCCAGATTTAATGTAAGCTCAATGATAAGCTATTCTCAACTGTTCAAAGTCATTCATTCAGGAAAATAAACTTAAACTTGGATGCACTTGGATGTGAAATGTGATCAGTGGTGAATTGATGCTTTTCTTTGAAATTAAACAACTATCAAGCAAGTGATGCCATAAAGTACTCATCCTGCTTAATTTTCATTGCGGTGAGTACATGCCTTAATTAATAATGTGTACAAGAGTTAAGTCTAAAGGGTTATCCCAGCTGGTCAACCATTCTGGTTGCTAAATAAAAGCAATGCCCAAGAGTCACATCCCTGGTATGAATTATCTGATTGGCGGAATTGTCGAATGATAAACCTTCTGTCGCGCTTATCAAAGCATTAACCGTGGGGAGGTCAGTTCGATGAAGGCTAAAATAAAGGACAATCTGAAACACTGTCAAAACAAAAACTTCTCAGGCCGTTTCTCCATAGAAATGCTGTGCCAATACTATATTCTCGTAAATGATGTAGCTTCAACTTTTATATTTGAAGTAAATTGGATAGTGTTTTTCTTTTTGTACCCTAAAATTCCTTTTCCATAAGATATGAAGAGGTGCTAAATGACCATCACCAACGCCGACTTCTCACAGGCCATGACATGGAAATATGGCAACACTGGTTAGAGGTCCTACACGGTGTTTTAAAGCATGGTGGATTATGTGAAAAGTTTGTCTTGGTCACGAAAAACGGTCATTTTGAACAGTTTTTTATTTGAATTCCGCAGTGTTGTGTAAACTTATCGTGGCCAACAGTAACTGGAATACTTTCGGGTAATTTTTAAGTAGTTTATGTTGGAAATTAAGTTTATTTCACTATTCTTAAAATTCAGTACGGCCATTATCGTAGAGCGAATTTAAATGTTGGGAATGTTGGTTGGAAGAAAAATGTTGGATATTAAATTTATTTCGATACTCTAAAAATTCAGTACGGCCATTAACGTAGTGATGATTGTTCAATACTTACGTGTATTTTGATTCTAAAGTACTTTCTACCATCGTTTAGTTATTGATATTATGTTACAAAGTTATTAATTCGGTGTTTAATAAGTTTTTAGATTTTAAAAGTTTGTGCTACGATAGCATTTATTTGGTACCAACTTGTTGTGAGTTACATGTTTGTAACTACTGATTATCAGTAATGACAACTATAATTTCGAGTCACTAATTAATACCACCTAACCGCTGACTAAATACTATGTTGATTGTACCTGGATTGATGTTTATATTAGAATAGTGCAATTGTGAAATTTACGTCCACATCTTTAAAATTTTAGGCAATAATAATAATAAGATGTTAATTTGGTAACCATTTTTGATAAACTTCTCTCTTTGAAACTTTATTAGTATAATATGTCGTATGTCTGTAATTATCCTAATGCGTTCACGTTTTTTATCCAAGAGTGCCCGGACGATATTGTGTGCCTTGTTGTAAGAGCAACTACAGTTCAATTGAGGGTGAAGGATACGTGAAAGTATTCAAGATTCGCCAAGGATGAACGTCTTAAAGAACAGTGGATAAATATATTCCGAGTAAGGCCTGGAAATCGTCTCCAACTTCAGTATTTGCATTAGTCAGTTTGCTGAGTGTGACATTATTCGAAGCAAAACAGACCGTGATAAGAAAGGAGACTTCGAAAAGTTACAAAGTAAATTAAGGGCATAACATTAGTATAACTAAACAATAACAGAATAAAACCGCTTGGGAAAATGTAATGTATTGAGTATGGTGTACCAAACTAACTTTCAAATTTATTTGAGCATTGAATTGTTCTTTTTTCCTTGTTTGACATTTTAACTGCTCATATTCACGTCTGAATTAAGAACAACACAATTGTATTGAAGTGTGGAATTCAGTACGACACTAATATTAAGTCTGTCTCGAAAATATGCAATTAAAAAAATAATTTCCATGCCTTTCCATACCATACGGTTGATACGGCCGAGAAAAAGGGCGACAAGGACCACTTTCGAAGTAGGACCGCTGACGTCAATATTGCCAAGTTGCATGTCATGGCCTGTATGAAGTCGGCCTTGCAATAGTAACCGTCGATCAACCTATAAAACAAAAATACTACTTCCTTTTCCAATAGTTATTTGAGAGATATGTGAAGAGATGGTCAGTGTCCTTCAATTAGTGTGAATACAAATCAAGTGGCAAGGATAAATTATGTACAGGAAAAATTATTTTCAATATTTCATTAAAAATAACTCAAGAAATTTTACTTTATCTTGAGGTTCTGGCCGTATATATTTATAACGTTTTTTCATAAGTGCGGTATTTTTTGAGAAAGTGCTGGCTCCTCTTGAGAGATAAGAGAGAATTTTAGAAGTTGAACGACCCCAACTTATTTTCGATTCGTATCGCTATTTACAAAATCGTCTAAACCAGAAAGAAGAGGACGATGACTAATTTTTTTTTCTCGCTGTAAAATATTCGGAACTAATAGGTCAAGCGATCTTCCATCTTCCAAGATGAATAGAAGAAAAGAGAAGTTTTCTTCTATTTCAGAGTGATGTGCTATTAATGGCACCTTGAAATAATTTGGTATTGTCTCCAAATTTTTAATTAGAGAATCTTTGAAAGCTCACATGTTGATTCTGAAATTTCAGCAGTTATTAACCAAATTATTTGAGTGGATCACAATACTTTGCGGGTTGCTATTATGCTGTAACCTAAATTTTACAAAATATTTGACAGTGAGTGATATAGGATGACGTAATTGGTTCGATTACAAAAGCTATAACATCTCAGGTAAATTGCATACTTGCTGTTTTTTTTATTTTAACGACTCGAGACACCGGAAAGAGGGGTATTATTTTTTGCTGAATTTAAATGAAGATAAGTTGATTTTTCGAGTGACTTGATTCGACTTAAAAGCCACACCTATTTATAATTAGGTGTTATGCAAATAATACCGCTTCGTCCAATTCAATATCATTTTAGCATGAAATGGAAATTTGGACAATGAAACATGATCCCTATAATCTTTGGCTCCTTTATGGAATTCATGAATTGAATAGTCCCTCTATTGACAGAAATCGTTCTTTGTATACTGTTGTGAATCCGGGTAAATGTGTTTTTTAAATTATTATATTAACTACATTGGCCGTGAGGTCTTTGTAGAAAAGTAGCGATGGTTAAAGAATTATAGTGAAATTCTGTACAACCCTGTATAGATTGAAGTTCATATTAATAATTACTCTTCACCCTCTATTTTGGATTTCTCTAAAAACTGTCCTTTCCGTCAGCATGGAAATTAACTGAAGATGCGTGGTGAGCCTTGGTCCATGGCAGTAGCCTACTAGTTACGGGCCTATCTGTACTCTTTGATATGCTTAATTATCTTATTTCCTCAATTCGAATTTAAATGATCGTACCACTCCGTAGGTTTTTCGTCAATTCTGCAATTTTTCGTATTATGGTTAGTAGTCGGCAAAAAGGAATTTCGGGAGTAGTGCTAATAACCTGATTCGGGAGACTTATTAATGCCACGTAAAGGATAAGAGATAATATGTGCTGTAACGAGAGAAATCACAGGTAATGTCGTTGTCTTTTTAATTCAGTTATAAAAAATAGCTAATAGATAATTTTATTTAATATGTTCCGCTTTTTCACCACATATTTCTTTATTGTAGTCCCTGACTATACTACTGACGATAATTTTCCCCTAGGATTTAAAAACCCGAAACAAAGTGCTTTTGCTCCCTTAATGCATGTGAGAGCATAATGCTACTAATAAGACATCTGACGAAGCGAAGTTTCGTTTTGAGTAAAAGTACCTCCTTTCATAAGCTAATTAATAAAGACGTATTTCAAGATGCATTGGGTTTACATGAACGTCGACCGAATAAAATTCCACGTAATATTTTTCAAAACTTCTCCATGTTCATGTTAAAAATGTTCATTGTTAAAATCGCCTTGACTGGTACTGTATTAATTGAAAAAGACCCTGCTAATCAAATAGTTACAGTTGGCAAAACTCGTCGTGATGATTCCCGGTAAATGGGTCTAAATTAGGAAGTTATCATTATGGACGTAATTAATTAGTTTTAAAACTCTGAACTAAGAATATTTATCTAGTAGTTTGTACAGGGTTTTGAGTAACCACACGACAAAATGTTACGGCCCACTTCAACACCAATGTCTTGCAATCAAACTTTAATCAAACACGTTAACTCCTATTTTTTTACTTTCAAACCTGAAATAAGATTCTGTAAATCTTTTTCTGTTCCTTGTAACATGTTAAATGTTTTGTGTCTCATGCTGGAGTTGGGAAGATGGGACACATTGGTAGTGGAGAGATTTGGCTACACCAGTCCCCATGCATTTTCTCATACTTTTGTCTACAATTATCATCATTATGTGTAATCAAAACGAAGATTCGTTCATGGCTTCTCCCTCAGCTATCTTGTCACATGCCAATCTCCTAATTTGTTTATTTATCCCCTCATTTCCTTATTTTAACGCTTGCCTCCATGATCTATCTCTGGAGTTCTTCAATCCTAGAGTTTCTTCCGCAATGTTCTTCATTAGACTAGCAATCCTTGAATTTGTTCCATTAGTTTTGTCTTATGTATGTGTCTGCAAACTTCTCTTTTCTCTCTCTCTCTCTCTCTGTCTCTCTCTTAGGAGAAATTATTAATTGGCTATTCGGTCTATCCATTTAATTTTCAACATTATTTGTCACATCATATAGTAATTTTGCTTCCATTCTCGTATTCACTGAAGCTACAATTGTCCATGTTTCACTTTTTGTATGAAAGGATACCCCATATGTCCTTACGAACCGCTTCCAACTTAATTTCGGACTTCTAACTTATTCGTAGCTACTAGCACTAATCTATTTTCTCTATTCACCGATTTTCTAGGCTACTAAATTCAGCACATTTCCCGTCCTGGTTTATATAATTTGCAGCAAGAGATTGACAGAATTCTTTCTTCTCTTGGGCTTTTTTGTTTATTATCTCCTTGATTCTGCCATTATTGGTGATCCTGCTCCCTCTATGGCAAGTGTTTTCTGCCTGGTTCATTTTGTCATTCCCTAATTATATTTGGCATGCTTCTTCCTTGTGACGATAATAGACCATTACGTACTTTAGTTTGAAACTATTAACATCATTTTTCAAATACTCTCCCAAAGGCGCCATTTTCCGTCTTGTGCAATAACTACCGTTTATTCTCTTCTTCCTTGATGTTCGGGGGGGCGCGTGAGGCTAACATCTGAAAAGGACTATTGTCACTCTAGTCTCCCCCCCCCCCCCCCCCCCCCCCCCCCCCCCCCCTTCCTCCCCCCCCCCCCCCCCCCCCCCCCCCCCCCCCCCCCCCCCCCCCCCCCCCCCCCCCCCCCCCC